>JAYJMJ010026640.1:0-22058 GCA_036873875.1 Laminaria ephemera | reverse complement strand
AAGGTGCTCAGAAGGTCGGCCTTTTGCCCACCTTCTACTATGTCGGCAGAAGGGGGGGGTCCCGTCCACCCGTGTACCAGGTAGTAGTTAGACTACCCAATATCGCTGGAATACTACATGTGTGTTTTTCAAACTGTACAAACTGGTTCGTTACATGCCCGGGATGTGGTTGGTTGTTCATCGGGTGGCAGGTTCAATTTTTCTCGAAGTCAGTTCTTGGGTGAGGCATCAAGCTCCTGAAGTCTTCAAGTCCTTAAGTAATAACATCAACCAAACCTAGGTGCTCCCGCTACCGTGCTACTAGCACTGTTAGTAGCATGCGTCTATGCCTTCTTGGCAGAAGGTTCGGCCAAAGACAGACCTCACCGCCTGAATGCGATACCACTTCTCACCTGGTCAAGTCGTAACGCGAGCTCTGAGTGCTGCCTCGTTGTGTGTGCCGTCGACGCCTGCTACGATAGAGGTTACATCACTTTCTGGCTGAGACGGTTTCTGAACGACGGGGCTCCTTAACCCGAAATCATCGGAGTAGCATTCTACTTTTACAACAACAACTTTTGTTGTATACCTAGGCCGTGGGATTGTCCATCGGGTAGCGCTTTTGTTTTCCCCCAAAACATTTTTTTGAGACAAGTATAGAGCTCCTCAAGCGAGGAGCCTCAGAAAAGCAATGGCGCACCTCTGCCGTAGCATTCGTCCGTGTTTACGGGTGTGCTGATGTGATAAAAAATTATGATCAGGCTTGGGAGTTGACGCGAGCTACGATAGAGGAACCACTTTTAGCAAAAAATATTTTCTGAATGACGGTGCTCCTTAACCCAAATTCGTCGGAATATCATTCTTGTTTTGCCACATGAATACTTTTTATGCCTACGCCATGGGTTTGGTCATCGGGTGGAACTTTAGTTTACTAAAAAAACCAAGTTTTTGGGTGAGGTATAGAGCTCCTGATGTGAGGAGGAGCCTCAGAAAAAAAATGATGCACCTCGACCGTACTGTTAGTAGCATTTGTCTGTTACAAAGTGAGATTGTCACCAATCCAGCTTGATCCGACGTGGAAAACGGACGCATGCTACGTACGGTAGAGGTGCAGCAATTGTTTTCTGAGGCTCCTCACTTGAGAAGCTCGATACCCCACCCAAAACCCGGTGACACGTGCTACGATTGAGGTAGCACTATTTGGCTGAAACGTTTTCTGAATGACGGCGCTCCTTGTCCCGAATTCGTCGGAATTTCATTCTTGTTTTGGAAATGTGCTTGGTTGTATACCTAGGCCATGGAATTGTTCATCGGTTGTACAGCACTTTTATTTTTCTCCAAAACAGTTTTTGGGTGAGGTATATAAGGCTCCTCAAGTAAAGAGCCTCAGAAAAAAAAACGGCGCACCTCTACCGTAGCTTTCGTCTGACGTCGAAAAAAACGAAAGTGAACCCCGATGAACAGTCCCACAGCCTAGGCATACAACGAACGGTACTATAAAAAACATCACAATTGACATTCTGAAGATTTTGGGAATTTTCTCAGTTGAGGGGAGCGGACGTATGCTACGTACGGTAGAGGTGCATCGTTTTTTTCTGACTCTCCTCACTCAAGAGACCCCAGGACATCGCCCCAAAAACTGGCCTTCGGAAACCATGGAGGAAGCGCATCCCGATGAACAATCCCGTGGCCTAGGTAGGTAACGAATATTATTGTTGCACAACACAAACAACGCTGTTCCATTCTTCGGTTGAGGAGCCCTGCCTGTCGGAAAGCTTATGGTCAAAAAGTGCTGCCTCTATCGCAGCACGCGTCAGAACCGTGAGTCAGACATGTGTTCGCCAAAACTTGCTACCTCCATCATAGCACTTGTCAACGGGGCTAGACAAATATCTCCAGTCACGAGGAATTACGTTGCAGCACATTCTCCTATAGCACTTTTGTACGGTTCGGGACAGATTGTAACGCTTTTTACGGTAAGGGAAGGGTTCACCGTAACTTGCGAGGCTCCTCATTTCAGAAGGTCCAGTAGTCCGAACCCAAGCAGTGATTGTGACCAAAAAAAAACTGAACGTGAAACCCGACCTGGACAATTCCATGGCCTTGGTGTACAGCGAATAATGTTGTAAACATTGAAGGACACTGGGCAGTTCCTTGGTTAGGGAAGCCCGTCAGTCGCAGTAATGTTTTCGCCAAAAAGAGGTATAGTACCCCTTTCGACACGTGCTACTATTAGTACGGTATTGTTTTCGCCAAAAAGAGGTACAGTACCTCTATCGACACATGCTACTAGTACCTAATAGTACGAATAGTACGGTATCGTTTTCGCCAAAAAAAGGTACAGTACCACTATCGACACATGCTACTAAAACTACTGATAGTACGGTAAAGGTGAACCATTGTTTTTCTTTGGCTCTTCACTTGAGCTCTATACCTCAGCCAAGCACTTGTTTTCAGTAAACTGAAAGTGCCACCCGATGACGAAGCCCATGGCCTACGTATTAAAAATATTAATATTGCAACACGAGAGAACAAGGTTCGAACGATCTTGGGCTAAGGAGCTCCGCCATTGCGAAAACCGTTTCGGCCAAGAAGTGCTACGTCTTTCGGGGGAACATAGTAATCAGGACCAAACATTTTTAGTAAAAACAGTGGAATATACAGGTTTTTGTGTATATCGTGGGTCCTGATTACTATGGCCCTTCGTAATAGGAGTACGGTAGAGGTGCACCATTTTGTTTCTGAAGCTCCTCACTTGAGGAGCTTTATACCTCACCCAAAAACTGGTTTGGAGGAAATTAAAAGTGATCTCCGATGAACAATTCCATGGCCCAGGTATACAACGAAGCACATTTCCAAATCAAGAATGAAATTCCGAAGAATTTGGGTTGAGGAGCCCCGTCATTCAGAAAACGTTTCAGCCAAAAAATGCCACCTCTATGGTAGCACGCGTCTTTTCTTCATCTCCTCACTTCAGGAGTTCTATGCGCCCCCCCAAAAACCATCCTGAGAAAAATCAAAAGAATTACCTGATGAACAATCCCATCGCCTCGGTATCTAATGCTAATGCAGCATATTGTGAGAGCGCAATGGTGCTCCAACTGTACTGCGTAGTTCCGTCAACATCAAGAGTTTCGTAAAAAAGTGCCATACAGTGTCGGCCCCGTCTTGTTACGCATTTGTATGAGATATAGTCCGATATGGTCGATTGTATTGCACGTATCATACGTCCAGACGTGTGCTACGATACTAGCTATTAGTATAGCACTTTTTGGTTGAAACGTTTTTGATTCTGAATGACGGGGCTCCTTAACCCAAAGTCGTCGGAATTTCGTTTTTTTTTCTCTCCCATAATTTTCGTCGTTGTCCTCAGTCACGGGATTGTTCACCGGGAAGCACTTTAAGCTTGGCCCAGATAAGGTTTTGGGAGAGGTACAGAGCTTCTCAACAGAGCTTCTGAAGTAAGGAGCCTCCGAAACAACAATAATGGTGCACCGATACAGTAGCATGCGTCTCCGTGTCGTCCTGGTTCTACAGCGGACTCATTGAAAGCGAGCAGGTTCACCTCGAGGAGGACAGACTGGTAACGGGAGTGATTTGTTTTCTGCCCAACGCGTCCCGCTCTGTCTCGTTTCAGGTTTCAATATGTACTTCGAACCATCAAATAGTACTTCGAACTATAACATAAAATATTACTTCGAAATATGTACCACATCACGTGTTTCTTCTTTTTTGAAGCTACTCCAGTACACACAGTACTGCACACTTTAAATTTTGAACTGGACTTGAACAAGTTTCGCTACTGGTAAGTGTGACTATGTTTCTTGTTCTGATTTTTGGATTTTCTAGGATATGAGTACTACTAGGAGTTATTTTAGCACGCGTCTGGCACGGTGACGTTGGTTTGTTTGGAGTTGCCCCGGTGATTGATGTGGTTGTTCTTCAGCCCTCAACACCGCATGTCTTGAATCCATGCATAGTTATTGACGGCACTATCGGACTGGAAGCACATACGCATTTGTATGGCTCTACGTACTTTCGAAGAGTGTTTTTGGAGACAACTTGAGTGAACACAGTCAGTGGACGTTGGACGTGTCTAAGAGGGAAAGAAGGTGCTCACAGCTTCACGCCATACACATGAAAGCATGTAGCCTGGTGGGGGGGGTTAAGACACCGGGGTCTGAATTTCAACCGTAGGGAGCATTGGACTAACCAAGTTGCAAATGATATGCGCGAAGCGATAACACTACCTATGATATACGGAGTACCTGGTAGTCCTCAGGCGCAATTCACAATGTTTGTTTATGCGAATCCTCTCCCGCCACCGACCGCCTTTTGCGCGAAGTTTGTTCACCGGGGGCACGCCCCCACTCCATCCTCAGGTGCACCGGCCGGGCCACGGATCCGCCCGATCCGCCAGGTGCACCCGGGCGCGGCCTCGAAGGTGAAGCCCCTGACGCATGCTACGATAGGAATGCACCTCATTTCTTCTCAGACTCCTCTCATGAGGAGCACTCAACCTCACCCCAAACATAACTCTGACAAAAAAGGAAAGTGCAACACGATGGCCTCGGTATACAAGGTATACGACGAATACTATTGCAAAAACACGAACCGTACTCTAACGATATTGGGCAGTTCCTCGGTTGGGGAGCCCGGTCGGTCATAAATATTTGTGCCAAAAACTGATCATAGCACGCGTCGGAGGAATTTTTCACCAGATTCTCCCCTATCAGTGGTCTAGCGCGTTCCGCGACTCGCGCTCTCCTTATGATGTGCTATATTGGGTGATCCCTTCGAGCGTGTGGTCACCGACCAACGCCCACCCGGGAGCGCCGGCCTCTCTGTCGGTGCCGTCGTAGTGAGGGGCTGCGCGGGCGGCCCGGAGTTCGTGACGGGGTTTGCGTGTCCAGAAAGCACATGCCACCCAGGTATCATTGAGAACTACATAATATAGTAGCCAAATGCCACGGTAGAGGTTGACCATTCATTTTCTGACGCTCCTCACTTGAGGAGCTCTATTCCCCACCCAAAAAAACTGCTTTGGGGAAAATTATTAGTGATCGCCGACAAAATATTTCATGGCGTAGGTAAAAAAAGAATACATATAACGCCAAAAAAGAATGAAATTCCAACCATTTTTTGGGTTAAGTAGCCCCATCTTAAAAAAGAAAACGTTTAAGCGAAAAAGTGCTAGCTCTACCGTAGCGCACGTTAGTACATGCCTATCATAGTTTGAGACGGAAGACGCGTCCTGCCATAGAGGTATAACGAATGTTTTCGACACGTTCTACGGTATAGGTGCACCAGTTTTTTTTCGGAGGCTCCTCACTTGAGGAGTTCTGAGCCTCACCCGCAAAAAACTGATTTTTGATTAAACTGAAAGTGCAACCCCCCCGATGAACAAACCCATGGCTTAGGTGTACAAGAAAACCACAACGCAAACAAGAATGACATTTCGACGATTTTGGGTTAAGGAGCCCCGTCATCCAGAAACAAAAAAAAAACGAGAAATTGCTACCTCTATCGTATTACGCGTGTTTGGATGTTTCTGCTTAACCGGGCTTTTCAGCGGACAATATCGTTCGCTATACGCCTAGGCCATGGGCGTACTCATCGGGTTACGTTGTCGGTTTTTCTCGAGTAGAGGTGCACCATTTTGTTTCTCGGGCTCTCCTGACTTGAGGAGCACTACACCTCACCCAAAAAAGCTGATTTTGAGAAGAATGGCAGGGCAACCCGATGAACAAGCCGCCTATGGCCTAGGTGTACAAGAAAACCACAATGCAAACAAGAATGACTTTCCGACGATGTTGGGTTAAGGAGCCCCGTCATCCAGAAACAAAAAACCCGAGAAATTGATACCTCTAGAGTAGCACGCGTCTATGGATCTCCTGAAGTGAGGATCCTCCTAAACACTGTGGGCACTCCCACCCTATTGAGAAGCATGCGTCGGAGGTAGGCGGTAAGGTTCAAACTATCTCAAGGTAATGCAGGGAGAGCAAGCGGAGCTACACAAATGGCGCAGCAGTCATATCCCGTAAGCAGGAGCTGATTGGCAGTACGTCATCCCACACTTCGAACCATGACATATCCTCCCAGTTTAGATTCAACTTCGTTTACATATTTGTATGCGGTTGTTATCGTCAAATGCAGTTACGTTTGCTGCATGCCCCCGTTTTGGAAGCTCCGTATGTATCTAACCCATGTTCGTTCACTTACCCAGTGTTGTGCATACACTTTTTGACTATGGAATCAACATCTCGCTTTGGCGGGTGGATCTCTCGAGGATCCTACTCTTTAACACTCGCCTATCATTTTTCTATATGTTGTACTTTTTTTCTTATTGATGCCCTGCCCTTCTGGTCATGCAATGTCACCGTAGTGCACAGACGCCTACGTTCCGCGACTCAGCACCGGCTATGCCGCAGCACACGGCCAAGAACGCTCCTGTCGACGAGGTACGCATTTGTTCAAAACACTTCAACCACAGCACGTCGTCGACAGCCGTTCGTGGCCGTATGATGGCGGTAGGCAAGAGCTCGATGATGCTCGGAGGTTGACGTAGGTTGCCGTAGATTGCCACGGGTTGACGTAGGCTGTCTCAGAGTGCAGTTGGGTGTCATAGGTTGCCGTTGATTAGCTGTCGGGGGCCGTCGGTTGCCGCAGGTTGCCGTGAGTTGATGTGGAGTATCGTAGGGTGCAGTACGGTGCGGTAAGAGGTCGGTGGTGAACGTAGATTGCCACAGGTTGCCGTAGGTTGACTTAGGTTGCCGTGGGTTACCGTAGACTGCCGTGAGTTGGGGACTAAGGTTATGGTAGTCCTTTAAGTCACTTTATGGGTCTCTTTTTTCACCGACTCAGAGCCACTTGCGAGATTGGCTACCCCAATTTGTTTTGAAGTTCTTACGCTTTTGAGCTTTTTTTAGTTTCGCAATGTGTACAGCCCTGCAATTGTTTGCTACGCTGCGCAAACAAACCAATTACGTCCCGTTTTTGTGTGAAGTACGGAGCCTGGACTCGGTACGAGTGGTGAAAATAATGGCATGACTATAGTAGTACAACAGCCCCCCTACGGTACCCTTAGTCTGAGGTATGGGAAAACAAGCCCCAGATCCGGCAGGGACGCGTAATACGATAGAGGTCGCACGTTTTGGCTGAATCGTTTTCTGAATGACGGGCTCCTTAACCCAAAATCGTCGGAATTTTACTCTTTTGTTTCGGAAATATGTTTTGTTGTATACTTCTAGGCCATGGGATTGTTCATCGGGGAGCACGTTATTTTTCTCCAAATCGGTTTTTAGGAGAGGTATAGAGCTCTCCAAGTGAGGAACCTCAGAAAAATATAATGGTGCACCTCTATCGTAGCATGAGTCCAGGCTCAGTGTGCACTTGAGCGGGTGATTGTATGATCATGTACAGTATCTGCCTAAAATGCCCTTGCGGTTTGACCCATATATGGTACTCTACCGCAGGTGGAAATTACGCCCGATTCTGTGTTGACTTGAGCAGATGTCCGTCAAAATCGTACATCTGCCTAAGATGCCCTTTCTGTGTGACCCTTAATCTAGACCTTTATAGGTTACTTCGTACGATCCTGTACCACAGGTGGAAATGAAGCCCGACCTGGATGCCACAAACTTCTCACCTCAGAACGCCTACTTCTTCGCCCGCTTGAGCAAGATGGCTTACAGAGCGCATCATGAGGTGCACGGCCTCCTCGCCGGAAACTCCACGAGCACAGGTCTTGGGTTCGACCACTTCCACTGGTTCGAGGTAAGCATGACAATGTTCTCTTCACTCCTTGTTTTGGTATTGAACGACTTTAGATAATCGCTAACTGAGTAGAGAATCCCCAAATGCCTCCGCTCAAATTCAGAGAAACAGCAAGCATTGAGCTGAAGATAGGTACCCCTGTGCGGTAACAGTAATCCTCAGGTGATCAACAGCGGTAGGACAGTCGTTCCCAAACGGCCCGTTTTCCAGGAGACCAACCTTGCCTTCTCACGCTGAACTAAAACTCCACGCTCTGGACTACCGTCGACAACATTCATCCGATCGGTTGTAGGGGGGGGGGGGTACAGTTTGCAACGCGGTTTCACAGCTTAGCAATGCGTCCGACCGTTTTTCTTGTCGGAGACGAGATTTTCTTTGATAGCCCATCCTCTGCCCTATTTTCACCGCCTGCCCCCCTGTCTGATACTCTCCGACGGGGAGGGGGGGGGGGGCGTGCGGGTGGCACTTGAGATAGGGGAAACATTTGTTAGACTGGTCCTAGGGTAAGGGGGTGTTATACTATCATTTTCACTACCGCGTTTAGGCCACTCAGGCAAGTGACTCATTATTTCTCTCCAAACAAGATTTTTTTGTTTTGTTGGCGCAGCGCAAGTGACAAACATCCCAAGGTAGTGCATATCGCAAAGTAAAAAAGCACAAAAGCTGGAAAACCGCAAACAAAACAGGGTAGTCGCTCTTCCGAGTGGCTCCGGACGGCCGAAAAACAAAGCTAAAAAGATGCGTCCCCCTACTGCAGCACCAAGTCGCACCAGCATTATTTCTTTCTGACAGGGCTGACCAACTGAAGAACCACACAATATCCGTGGTATCCCGTTACAATCTTGCTCGTTCTGTGCCTAGACCATGATCTTCTTCACCCGGTTAACTGCAATTTTGTCAAGTTCAGGGGTTGGGTGAGGTAGAAAGCTCCTGAAGGTGACGGGAAGCAGAACTATACGGGTGCGACTCGTGCTACGATACAGGTAGCCCTTTTTGGCTTTTTTTTTTTTTCTGAATGACTGGGGCTCCTTAACCCAAATTCGTCGGAATGCCATTCTCGTTTTGCAATCTGACTATTTTTTTTCACCTAGGCCATGGGCTTGGTCGTCGGGTTGCACTTTTTCATTTACCGAAAATAAGCTTATGGGTGAGGTATGGAGGTCCTTAAGCGAGGAGATGAAGAAAACAAAAATGGTGCGTCTTTGCCGTAGCGTGTGACGTGCACCCTTTTCGTAGTGTGTGACCCGCGCTATGATAGCGAGGACACATGCTATTAATAATACGACAGAGGTGAATGATATCATTGTTTTTCTGAGTCTCATCACTTGAGGAACTCTGTGCTTCACCCCAAAAAATCTGATTTTGTGTAAAGACTGAAAGTGCAGCCCGATGAACAAACCGCTGGCCTAGGTATACCAAAACAAAATTCAGAATGCAAAACAAGAATGACATCCCGACAATTTTGGGTTAAGGAGCCCCGTCATTCACGTCATTCAGAAACCGCCTCAACGCAAAAAGTGCTACCTCTATGGTAGCATGTGTTTTTTTTGTGACAAGTGCTAGGATAGAGGTAGCACTTTTCGGGGGTTTTTTGTTTCTGAATGACGGAACTCCTTAACCCAAAATCATCGGAATGTCATTCTTGTTTTGCGATACCAGGTATGACTTTTGTGTATGCCTAGACCATGGGGCTTGTTCGTCGGGTTGCACTTTCATTCTTCTCAAAAATATCTTTTTTTTTGGGTGAGGTTTAGAGCTCCTCGAGTGAGGAGCCCGAGAAACAAAAAACAAAATGCACCCCTATCATAGCAATAGCATGTGTCTAAGGTCCGCATCACAGCACAACATTCTCGTCCGACTTTAATTCTAATCGCATACGATATTATATTTGACAACATCATCCCCTGTCCCCTCCCACTACCGTAAAACTTCTTCACGCATTGCCGACACGACATTGTTGGCGATATCGCGATATCGCGATATCATAAATCATAAAAGACTGGAGAGGAGGCGAACAAGGAATACTTCGACGAGATTCACGACACGGAGGCGTTCGTTGCTGCCAACGACCATATGATGGTCGTAGTGTTCCGGGGCACCAAAGAGATGGCGGATTGGGCAACGAATCTCAGAGTAACTCGGCGAGGTTGCCCATCGCAATGGAACTTGCCCGGCCCCGGGGGCAATATGCACGAGGTATGCGACATAGCAATGCGTTGTGGTTTATGCCTAACCCGCTTTGGGGGTAATTATTTCCGCATTTCGTTGCACGCTTGAATCGCTACCGTTGTCAATTGCTTGGGGCGCCTTACCGTTTCCCCTTGTGATTAGCTTAGCGCGCTGAACTAATGGTTGCATGCTGAAGTTTCTTTGCCCCTCGATTACCGCGCGCATGATATGATTTGTTGGTCATGCTTGCGTCGACTGCAATGGGCCAGGCAAGGCTTGGTGTGAGAGGTGTTTGGTTAGCTCGCTGTTGAAGCAGGGGGGATGCTGGTCGGTTTGACTGAAGGCAACACACCCATGCTTGTCTGTAGCTCCCCTTGTGGCCGAATCGTTGGTAGGCTTTGTCCACAGAACCTATCGCTCAGACTACTTAAAAGAGAACACCCCGTCAGCAACGCTCAAACGCAGCCTCATATAGCGGTAGGTGCCTGCCGTGAAGTACATTGCCTCCTCAGAATACCCTTTCAGAAGTGCACCCAGGCATTTAGGGACAAACTGATGGAGACTAGTTTAGGGTAATTTTGTCCGGTGGTAAAACGAGTATACATTACTGGCGTCGTTACCTACGACGTCGCCCCTTGCAGGGCTTTGACGACGGAGTCGACAGTGTGTGGCAGTCCGCTGGCATGCACAGCACTATTAAATCTCTGTACTACGAGTACGGCAAGCGGAGGAAGCTGTACCTCGCCGGGCACTCTCTAGGTGGTGCCCTAGCAACCATTGCCGCTGCTCGCCTTGCACTTGGTGAAAACATGGACATTGCCGGCATCTATACAATCGGCAGCCCCAGGTTAGCGATCTACATGCTGGTGTTCTAGAGATAATGAGGCATGTGTACAGTAGTGTCTCATCAAGGCTACGGTAGAGGGGGGGGGGGTGGGGGGGCGTACTCATTTGTTGGTTGCCTTTGTCATTTGACCATTGACCACGCATCCTTTTCGAGACGATCTACGGTAGGCGGGCGGGGGGAGAGTGGGGGATATTTTCACTACTGAGTTGAGGCCGCTCACGAGAGCGGCTATGCACCTAACTCAAAAACGGGCTTCAGCAATTCTATTGCTGGCGCAGAGCAAACCTAAACTAAGCAATTCTGGTGCATGTCGCCAAACCGAAAAACGCCAAAGGCCACTCGCGCGCGTGGCTCCCTCAGAGCAGCCGAAAACAGCGACCTTATAAGTGACTTAAAGGACCACCATACCTCGTCTATCGTCAGCTTAGTGTCTTTAGTGTCTACTGCGCGTACCCTTCACGGCGCCACACCCACATATCTCGGCTAATCCCACTGCCATGGTAGCTGCCGGGTGAAAACAAGGTCCATGTCAAGATTCGCGTGACCTGCATGTTCGGTTTTGTGACCCAGAACAAAAAAATGACGCGTGCCACGACAGAGGTAGCACGTTTTGGCTTTAAGCCGTTTTGTTTCTGAATGACGAGGCTCCTTAACTCAATTTCGTCGGAATGCCAGTCTTGTTTTGCGATATGAATACTTTTTATACCGAGGCCATGGGTTCGGTCATCGTGTCGCACTTTTAGTACACTAAAACAAAAAATGATTTTGGGTGAGGTATAGGGCTCCTCAAGTGAGGAGCCTCAGAAAAAAAAATGTTGAACTTTCACCGTAGCATGTGTCGGTTGAAATTTTGTGAGTTTTTGCCAGCCATGCTTCCTGAAAAAAGAACGAGCTTTCAGGTTTCCTTCCACAGTCCGCAGATGTGTCTTGTCTATGTCCGATGCACAGCACCAGATTCTACCGGCATTGCGAATTTTACCCCGGTGTATCCTGTGTCGGTGCACGTCCCACAGGATGTCGTCTTTGATTTAGTGCGCATACCACTCAATATCCCACGCAAGCTCTTTTCCCTAGCTATCTGACCCTTGGTGTGCTTGTCTGGGTAAGAGTGGCTGCGCCGACGAATCGCGTCGAACCAACACATCGCGTTGTGACTTTGACGCGTTTTCTCCTGCTTGTGTACGTTCCATCGCCCGCCGCCCATTGCCCACCGCCCACCGCCTCTTGACCGTGGAAGAGTATTCGACGCGGTCTCCGCCAAACACTTCGATGCCAAGATCAATCATGGCGTCGCTTTGAAGGACAAGTACTTCCGATCCAGAAACAACAACGACATCGTGCCACGCGTACCCGCATCGCCGTTCATCCACGTCGGCACCGAGATTTACCTAGATCGACTGTGAGTGAAGGCTCTCCTAACGGGTGCTACGACGGACGCATGCTGCGGTAGAGATGAACAAAATATTTTTCTGAGGCAACCTCCTTCGTGGAGCTCTACACCTCACCCAAACTCAAAAATCGGTTAAACTGAATGCACGACCCAATGAACTATTCCATGGCCTAGGTATGCAACGATTTATATTTCGCAAAACAAGACTATTACGGAGGAACATAGTAATGAGGACCAAATATGGTTAGTAAAAACAGTGGAGTATACAGGTTTTTGTGTATATCGTGGGTCCTGATTACTATGGTCCTCCTCCGTAATAGCGTTGCGACGATTTTGAGTTACGGAGTCCCGTTATGACGCCTGCTACGAGAGAGGCGGCAGGGTTTGGCCGAAACGCCATCTGAATGACGGGGCTCCTTCACCAAGAATCTTTGGATTTTCATTTTGTTTTGGAAATAAATGTGTTTCGTTGTGTACCTAGGCCATAGAATTGTTAATCGGGGAGTCACATTTGATTTTTCCAAAGACACGTGCCACGATAGAGGTGCATCCGTTTTTTTTTCTGAGGCTCCTCGCTTGAAGAGCTCTGAACCTCACCCACAAAACTGATTTTGAGTTGGATGAAAGCGTAACCCGATGAACAAACCCATGGCTTACGCATACCAAAAAAAAATCAGGTTGAACAAAAAAAAAGGAACGAAATTCCGACGATTTTGGGGTTAAGGAGTGCCGTCATTCAGAAGCAAAAAGTCCAAAACGTGCTACCTCTATCGTAGCATGACGTATGTGTCCAATTCAGTTTTTTTGGGTGAGCTATAGAGGTCCTCAAGTGAGGAGCCTCAGACACAAATGTTGCACCTCTGTACCAGTATACCGTAGCATGCGTCTAATTCACAACTATTTTTATAAAAAAATTAAAAATACACTGCAACAGCCGTGAGATCTAGGATTTCGTCGAAACTCATCTTTGCAAGCTGTGTGTGAGACTCCGATCGCGCGTGTGTTACGTGTTGTGTATATCCTCATGAAGGATATAGGTCGGCGACACCCCTTAGTACTTGTTAGCACCAGGGTCACAAGTATTTTAGCGAAAACGTGCTACCCCTGATCGTAGCATGTGTCGACATCTATTGAACACTTTTCGGCCAAACCGTTTCTGACCGGTAGGACCCCTCAACTGAGGAACTGCCCACTATCAATCGAACACCATATAATGTTTCACAATATTATAGGATATATACCTCGTAGGCCATAGGATAGTTCATCGGGTTGCATTTTTGTTTTGCGCAAGGTCAGTATAGAGCTCCTCAAGTGAGGAGCTTCATACGTTTTTAACGCGCGTCGCTGCTGTAGCACGCGTCTCCGCAGGGACTACTCGACGTCATCCGTCTTTCCTGCCGCAGTGCAAAGCCAACTCGTGGCATACAAGAGACTCCCACGCACATCCTCTAACCCGCCCGGTACCTAACGAGCCTTCTGTTGTCGAAAACGTGGGTTTTATGTCATGACACAAGGCGTGACGACGTGAGAAAGACCAGACGAACAGCGTTTGCGCCGTAACAGCAGTACTAAAAAACATGCTCCGAAAACCCATTGTTACCTTTGCCCGCATACTACATACATACCGGTAGGCACTATTTCCACCACTGGTGTGCTAGGCCGTCGTCTCGGGCGTCTCAACGCATCATCTCCGCGAATAAGAACCGTCGAACAGCGGTTCCTCTGATGCTACAAACCTCGTCTCCCCGAATCCCGAAAATGACAAATTAATCAACATAATAACTATCCGATACCAAGTATTTAATTCACTAATTGAATTTCCCTCATTATATTGTTCACTCTGCAAAACCCTACATGGTATGTTTTACCGGTGCGCGCATACTACAGAGGTACTATTTCCGCCACCGGTGTGGTAGACCGCCTTCTCGGGCGTCTCAGCGCCTACCTCCGAGGCGAGTTCATCGAGGACATCAACGACCACGCCACGTCGGAGTACGTAAGGCTGTTCGAACAACTTGTCATCAACTCGAGGGTGCCCTTGCTTGAAAAGGCTGTAAGCGTCGTCGTGGATGCTCTCGAGAGCGTTGTTGAAAAGGTGTGTGCGTATTCAGCGGGCTGATCTCTTCAGTTTACAGTGGTGTTATACGTCCTAATTCATCGCTTACTTTCTAGTGTCGCTGTAGACTAAACTATAAACTAGTTTAGGCTGGTCGGTGATACTTACCGGGTTACTTGCGCGGTGGCTAACGATTGTTTCCTGTACTTTTCATCAAGAGATTAATTATGTTTTACCGGGTACAGTTCATAGAAGAACCTGTGTTTCCCTTTTCAAATTGCGACAATTCCGGGATTTGAAGCAAACCGCACCCAGAAGGGACGCGTGCTATGATAGAGGTAGCACTTTTTGACTAAAACGTTTGTCCGAATCATATGACGGGGCTCCTTAACCCAAAATCGTTGGAACTTCGTTGTTTTTTCGCCGTAATTTTCGTTGTATGCCTAGGCTATCGGATTGTTAATCGGAGGGCACTAAAAAAAAACTCCAACAAATCAGTTTTTTTGGGTGAGGTATAGAGATCCTCAAGTGAGGAGCCTCAGAAAAACAATGGCGCACCTCGACCGACCGTAGCATGCGTGAAGGGCAAGCTTGTATATGTCCTATTTCATAGCGTAACTATCAGCGACGCTATCGGTCCGATTTCATCGCTTCATTGCCAGTGACGCCATACGTCCTACTAGATCGCTTCAGCTTCTGGTATCGCTGTATGTCCTGGTTGATTTAGTGACGCCATATGTGCCATTTGATCGCTTCATTTCTAGCGTCGCTCTTTGTCCTAGTTGATCTCTTCATTTCTAGTGTCGCTATATGTCCCATTTGATCGCTTTATTTCTGGCGTCTCTATTTGCCCTATTTACTCGCTTCAGTTTCGAGTGACGCTGTACCGGGCATGTCCTATTTTCCTCTGGGTGCATATTTACGCGTTAGCCGGGTGATCGCATCGGCTCCTACTTTGGGATAGGGTTGAGGTTACTCGAAAAGGCTATGGGCGTCGTGGTGGACGCTCTGAATAGCGTTGTCAAAAAGTTGTGCGCGCGTTCGGCGGGTTGATCGCTTCAGGGTTTAGTGACGTCATATGTCCTATTTGATCGCTTCAATTTTAGTAACAGCATATGTCCTATTTGATCGCTTCACTTTTTGTAACGCAGTATGTCCTATTTGATCGCCTCACTTCTAGTGTCGCTATATGTCGTACTTGATCGCTTCATTTTTAGCGTCGCTATACCTGGTATGTCCTATTTACTCGCTTTAGTTTATAGTGACTCTATACTTGGTATGTCCTATTTTCCTTGTTGTGCTTCTTCATGGGTTGGCCTGGTGGTCGTATCGGCTCCTAGCTTGAGTTAAGGTTGGGGCCGTTCGAAAAGGCTGTTAGCGTCGTGGTGGGTGCGCTGAATGCCGGCGTTACAAAAAATATGCGCGCGTTCAGCGGGTTGATTGCTTCAGCTTATAGCGACGCTACATGTCCTATTTGATCACTTACTTCAGAGTGACACTGTATGTCCTCTCCTTGTTGTGCGTATTCATGAGTTTACCGGATGGCCGCATCGGCTCCCACTAAGGCTTGGGGTTGAGGTTATTTAAAAAGGCTGTGAGCGTCGTGGTGGTCGTTCTGAACAGCGTTGTTCACAAGGTGTGCGCACGTTCGGCGGGTTGATCGCTTCAGAGTTTGGTGACGCTGTATATCCTATTGCCTCGATTCATTTCTAGTTAGGCTGTACCAGGTATGTCCTATTATGTCGATTAATTTTTAGTGTCGCTATATGTCCAATTTGATCGCTTCAGTTTCTAGTGGCGTCGTATGTCGTAGTTGATCGCTTCATTCCTAGGTACGCAATATGTCCTCGCTTCCTTGTTGTGATTGTTCATGTGCTAGCCGGATGATCGCATCACCTCTTACTTTGGGATAGGGTTAAGATTGTTCAAAAGTGCTGTTAGCGTCGTGGTGGATGCGCTGAATTGCCGTTGTTTACAATATATGCGCCCGTTCAGCGGATTGATTGCTTCAGCGTTTGGTGACGCCACATGTCCTATTTGATCGCCTAATCGGTAATGACGCTATATGCCATCTTCTTGTTGTACGTGTCCATCCGTTGGCCGGATGGTCGCATCGGCTCCTACTTAGGCTTGGGGTGAGGGCGGGAGTTAGGGCTACTCAAAAAGGCTGTGAGCGTGGTCATGGACGCTCTAAACAGCGTTGTCAAAAAGGTTTGTGTGCAGTATCGCCTTATTTATCGCTGGGCTTTCTAGTGACGGTTTGGCGTCCGATGTTCCTTGTGCGTACTCATGTGGTCGCCAGATGACCGTACTGACCCCCATCATATGTTTTGCATGCAGTGTGATTACTGACGATTCTGTACGCTGGCGCTATTCATCTTGTTCTTGAGTTGCACGGGCGTCGCGACTGACATGCCGTAGCCTAATGCTAATCTTTCCCTTAAATCCACCAGTCTCTGCGCGCTGGTCGTGCGTGCCACTCCAGACTTGAGAGCTACCTCCCGAGATGCGACCGCGGGACATATGGTTGTGTGGAGGCAATGCATACAATTGTACCCTCAATCGTGTACCCCACACCCCTCGGGCTTGCGTACCTTTCTGGCATAGGTTACCCCTGATGCTGTCAAAGACCCCAACAAGTTGAGCGAGAGGAACAAAATGCAAGCGCGGATTGAGGAAACTAAGGGCAAAGCCAGGGACGCCGCAAAGGAGTTGTAAACACATTGGAAGCTTCAGCTTGAGTTCGTCCAAGCACGGAGCGTTCAAAGCGGCCTTCGCCTTGTGGATACGCAGGTCATTCGGGTGGGGGGAACTGTCTCAGCTCGATGACATGTGTGAGGAAGCGGAGCCGGCATTTTTCCACGAGCGAAACGCAAGAAACTGCCGCCAGTGTAGCGGGATGGCAATCGTATCTTGTACGCATGATTAGTATCGCTGTTCTGATAACAATAAGGTATATCAGTGCCCTGGCCTCTCTGCCTGTGTTGGTTTTCAATTACAACAAACGATTGTTTTTGTGACGCTAAGGTGTGTTTGTTGTCCGTCAGAGCTTGTGCAGCTCTTACATCGGTTGCCCGTTAGATTTCAACCAAGAATAAGGTGGAGGGGGCACTACAGACCTTTTACTTCAGCGGCCCAAGGCCTCTCGCGCGAGTTTATACGCTATACATTTGCGAGTCGCCAGCGTTTGCGCTTTTGGCGTTTCGCGACATGCACCGACAATGGGAGTATTTGTTTCGCTCGCGCTTTTGAGTGAAGTACCGAACCGTTCGCGCTATTGGCCTAGCCTTGATGGTCAATATGATAGTGTACCAGTAGTATAACATCCACCCTGCCGTAGTATTTGTGTGTTTTCAAAATATGCCGTCGTTAGAGGTAGCACTGTTTGGTTGAAACGATTTCTGCATGACGGGGCTCCTTAACCGAAAATCATCGAAATTTCATTTTATTTTTGCAATATGTTATGTTGTATACCTAAACCATGAGACTGCTCTTCGGGTAGCACTTTTGTTTTTCCTCAAATCAGTTTTTGGGAGAGGTTTTGGAGCTCTTCAAGTGAGCAGCCTCAGAAAACCAAACTGTTCACCTCTACCGTAGGTATGCCGTCGCCAGAGCCGCGCCATGGTAGGGGATGCACTTTTGGAGCCAAAATATTTTGTCACTGATGGGACTCCTCGGCCGAGGCGCTATACCCCAATACTTTGAGTTTAATATGCTTTTTGCGATGTTGACGCGCGCTACGATGGAGGTATGATAGCACCTTTTAGCATAAACGGTTTCTGAATCACGGGGCTCGTTACCTCCAAATCGTCAGAATTTAGACGCGCGTTATGATAGAGGTAACACTTTCGGGCTTTTCTGTTTCTGAATGACGCGGCTCCTTACTCCAAAATTGTCGGGGTGTCATTTTTGTTTTGCAGTTTGTTTCTGTATACCTAGCTAAAGGCCGTGAGTTTGTTGATCGGGTCGCTCTTTCAGTTTGCTCAAAAATGAAGTTTTCGGCGAGGTGTAGAGCTCCTGAAGTGAGGAGAGCCTCAGAAAAAAAAATGGTGCACCTCTACCGTACTATTCGTAGCATGTGCCTTTCGTTCTTTGTTTTGCAATATGTATTGTTGTATAATACAAGACATAGCATTGTTCATTGGGTAGCACTTTTCTTTTTCTCCAAATCGGTGTTTGGGTAAGGTATGTTATAGTGGTCTTCAAGAGAGACGCATGCGGTGCTCTACGGTGGTAGAGGTGAACCCAAGTTTTTCTGGGGCTCTTCACTTGAGGAGCTCTAAATCCCCTCCCAAAAACTGATTTGAGGAAAACTAAAAGCACTACTACACGAACCACAGTCTCATGGCCTAGGTAATCCACGAAACATATTGCAAAAACGTTTTTGAATTCCGACGATGTTTGGGTTAAGGAGCCCCGTCATGCGGAAAACGTTTCAGCCAAAAAGGGCGACCTCCATCGTAACACCTGTCTTCGTTAGATACCTAGCCCATGGGATTTGTGTATCGGGCTTAGCCTGCGTTTTTGTCACAGGCAGACGCCTTCTACGATAGGGAGAGCCCCTTTCGGCACAACTACTGCCTGAATCATTGGCCTCCTTAACCCAAAATCGTGGATATGTCGCTGTTTTCTTGTAGTGTCATTCGTTTAATACATAGGCCATGGGATTGTTAATCGGATTGTCCTTTCGTTTTTTCCCACTTTTTGTGTTTGGGTACGGTATGTAAGGTATAGAGTGCCTCAGGCGAGGAGCCGCAGTAAAAATCAGGTGCATTTCTACCGTAGTGTGCGTCGTCGGCTGTTGGGTGAGGATGAGGAACTCAAGCGAGGACCTCCATAAATTTGAAGGTTCTGGCCAGTGGTATGAAAGGGGGGTCGCTTTGAGGGTCGCTTGTTTCAGCGGCCCTGTACCAGGAGTGGCTACCTGTTTTTTCCCACGCAGATTTAAGTTTTTGTTTTCTTCGGTTTCGTGATATTCCCGGCCGTGGATGTGTTTATTACGCTGCACCAACAACCTCCTTTTGAACTTCGGTTTTTGAGTGAGATACAGAGACACTCGCAAGAGTAGCCTAGGCTCGGTAGTGAAAATGATGTTGTAACATCCCCCCTACCATAGCGTTTATCTCGTACCAGGTACCTCTCCCGTAGCACGCTTCGGTAAATGATGGGGGTCATTGCTCGGCATTGAACCACGGCGTATCGGCACGCCGAAGCTAGTGGGGCTCACATGCGCACCATCAGCAGGTCTACTGTAGATTTATTTGGTGTGGGGGAGTTTTTACGTTGACTTCTTAGCTGCACACGGCGGCACCGAGAAATGGCGAAGGAATCAGTTTACAGTTTAGCGGCGATACGCGCGGCGTGAGGCGCGTGCCTCGATGAAGGTAGCACTTTTTGACTCAAATATTGTCTGAATGACGGGGTTTTCTAACCCAAACAACCTGAATTTCATTCGGTTTAGCCGCATTTTTCGTTCTCTACCTAGGCTATCGGATTGTTCATCGGGTAGCACTTTTTTTGTTTCCTCAAATCAGATTTTTGGTTTTTTGGGAGAGCTTTTAGAGCTCCTCAAGAGAGGAGCCTCAGAAAACAAAACTGTTCACCTCTACCGTAGCATGAGTCGTAGTCAGTCGTCAACCCTTAGGGTCGTCGACATTTCCTGTTGTCGTCTCGATTCAAGCTCGCGCCTTCGTTTTAGGAGCCTGCTTTATCTTCTTCAATGAAACGTGTGCCTTCATATTAGGACGGAGAGGGGGGCCGTCTCTGGTGACCATAGGTACACCGAAGGGGAGACTTGTGGTCTACACAAGCGTCGTGCCGTGAATCGCTTGCAGTGGTGTGTTTTGTATCCCGTATTTCCATTTCTGCTGCAGTGTTCCAGTCGAATGATACATCGGAGGTTTTTGTTTCAAGCTCGTATCTGTTTTTCAGAGGACCCGTCGTTAGTGTATGAATAAGTCGCACAGGGGGAAAAAATGCAGAAATGTACTGTGGATGTCAGCAAATATGGTTTTACGTGTCAAACGTGGTTTGTGGGTGGAGTGGAAGGTTGTGTTGAACGGCTGTTGATTATTATTTATTGATATCTCTGTACGGCATATAGCAAACCTACCTAGAGACATATGAACTCCCATTGGTTACTGAAGTGCCGTGGGGCGGTTGGCTGGTTTACATTTAAACTTGCCCAGTTTAGACGGCAATATATCTTTCGAGCGAAGCGAGCCCATTAAACGACACGTTCGAACAAGTCTTCCATTGAACAATGGTCTTGCAAGCGCGTACATTAAGCGTGGCAGCGTCAGCCGCAGAAACTTGATACGCCTATTTGCACCGCTCCTGGCCCCCAGAAAGGAGCTCACGTTGTTGCAGCTATATGTTCTTCACCACCGCAATCGGGTATACGTAACGCCCCTTGTCCCCGCAAAGACGGTCGCATTGTTGCAACTGTAGATAAATAACAGCCGGAATCGGGTACGAGTACTCATATCATTCTTGGTCTCCGCGAAGACAATCGCTTCGCTGCAACCGTAGGCTCTTCAGCGCCGACATCGGGTATGCGTGTCGCTCCTGGTCCCCTTGAAGACGGTTGCCTTGTTGCAAACCTAGCTGCTTCGCCGCCGGAAAAGGCTATCATATGCTCATCGCCCCTGGTCCCCGGGAAGTCGGTCGCACTACCGCAAGCCGTAGGTTCATCATCGCTTAACCGGGCCTGCGTATCGCTCCTGGTCTCCGCGAAGACGACCGCAGTTTCGCAGCCTTAGGCTATTCACCGCCGGAACAGGGTATGCATATCGATCCTGGTCCCAACAAAGACGACTCCAATCGTAAAAACTAGCGTGCGTCTCGTGCACGCCACGATCTCATATTTTGAGGCACTCCTAACTTTCAGGTGTTGTTCTCAGGATGTGAGGGTTGCGTTAAGATGCGGGTACGGGAATACAAGACGTTCGAAATCCTCACATTCGCTCGGCTCGAGATATTCCTCAAAGCTCCGTCGGAATCTCTCGTTGCGCACCACCGACGAAGGATGTCTCAATAGGTTGTTTGCTAATTACCAACTTTTGTTGGGTAGTAGTTGCGTAGGAAAACATATAATAATAGTGTTGAAACCGTCGAACGTCACAATCCAAGGTCAACCCAACCCACGAATAATCAGCGAAGCAATTGGTGAGATATACGCCCTCCTACCGTTTTTTTATTTTCCAACCTTATTTCCTCGTGGGTTGATTGGCCTTGAGTTATGACATTGGTCGGTTTCAATACCATTTTTACGTTTTTCCAACCCAACAGAGGTTGGAAATCCCAAACGCACTAATACTGTCAGTTCCGGCGTTCGTGTTGACCAAGGCGAAGCGAGTTGTTCTTCTTCGGCCATCGACGTCCAACCGGGGGCCGATGAGCCAGCGGGAGACGGGTGTCTTCCACGGTGCTTATCCGACGGTCCGCCGTTGGCGCCAAATCGCGTCCCTCTTCACCCAGACGATTCGCGACGAGATACTCTGAAAGAACACATCCCACGCGCCGCCCGGCCAGTGCTGACATCACCATTGCATGTTAACGAACTCCGAATGCTCCATGCCTACATGGCGGATTTTTCGCCCCCCCAAATCACAAGGTGGGCCGGTCGGAACTGTTACGGGAAGCGTCCCAAAGCGCATCACGTTTTTGTACACCTGTGTATTGTCCTATTTTACCCGTGAGACATGATGATAAAGCATGCAATTTCCTTCTACGGTCTGACCTGTTTGGGCTCCCGGAGATCGTGCAAATCGGAGGGGTAGGTCAGGCGGGTGACTCACGGGCGTGCAGATAACGTTCCAGGCGTTCAGGGCGAGTGTTCC
>JAYJMJ010026533.1:0-59085 GCA_036873875.1 Laminaria ephemera | reverse complement strand
CAGAAAAGCAAGCAATATTATTGATTTCAAAAAGAAAGTTAGAAAAAATAAAATGCGCCATTCATCACCCACCAAATAAAAGATTATGGTCGGAGAGTTCTGGCGATCACTTCGTTAAAATGGGTAAATTGTCTTTATATTGAGTGAAACATTTAATTCTTTTGCTCTTTTTAGTATATTTGAAACAATATACTTAGATTCGTTCTCATTTAGCTCAAATATAATAACTTTAAAGACATTTGAAGAATAGTATTCTTCATCATCGTCTTCAATTTCATCAGGAAAAAATTCTTCAGAAGATAGTAATTCTACATTCCAAACATCCCATTCTCCATATAATAAATAATTTAATTCGACAACAGGATCATTGTAGGATGTCTTCGTTGTCATTTCAAAATAGGTGCTTTCACTCATTAAATACTCTCCATTGGTCTAATAAGGAGATAATAACACATAGTTTTTAATTAATCAAAGAAAATTACTTCATCCAAATAGCACCGCCACCATTCGTTCTCCAGTCTCCGTTTGTAATAGGATCTTCGGAATAAATGTTTCCATAGAAATTATACCAAACATGACTCGTTTCTGATCCTCCATTTCCCGAAATGAATGTGCCACCTAATATTAATCGATCATCATAGTTTCCACTATATTCATTCAACATCCCGTTTATTGCAAAAGAGAATGGACTACTTTGCCAAGGTTGATCACGATGTGATGAATAATTGACAGCGCCTAGATTTCTCCATGAATCTGAAGATTCGTCATAAAAACGTCCATTTTGCCCAGAATCGCTATTGTGATCACCAGGTG
Source organism: Laminaria ephemera (assembly GCA_036873875.1). Classification (NCBI taxonomy): domain Eukaryota; class Phaeophyceae; order Laminariales; family Laminariaceae; genus Laminaria; species Laminaria ephemera. The sequence goes on along the minus strand of JAYJMJ010026533.1, from coordinate 58,272 downwards.
TCCAATTCCATGTATTACCATTTCGACTAACAACAATAAGGTCATCTTTCCCGTAAGCACTGGATGTGCTTTCATTTTTAAATAAAATAGCTTCTGGATTTGTTTCGTTGAAAAATTTAATAGCCATAGAAGCGCCAGTATTGTTAATAAGGTATCCTGTTGATATCCAATTGGTGCTTTCAATAACTTTTTTCATTGCTGGAACGTTTGCGACCTTTGTCCATCCACCTCCATCAGTAGTCATGTCACAAATAGCAGTAAAGCCTTGTCCATTTACAGAAATAGGGTAATTCCCGTCTTGATTTAGAAATAAAGGATTGAAAGAAAGTGCTCCTGCACAACTATCTTCAACGTGTGTTCCTGAAATTGTTTGTGTCGTATTAATAGATTCTGTGTTTTGATATTCTTTATTGACAGATATTATTTCTTCACGATCTTTGTAAATTTTCTTCTCAGTTACAGTTCTTGTTTGTTCATCATAACAGGAAGTTGTCTGTATTTCATTGAATCCGACATAAACATTTGATTGTTCGATATCATTGGTGCAAACTGTGTTCTCTGTTGACCATTCACTAATTATTGTTTCCTGAGTGAAGCCTTCTGTTATCTCATAATTATTGTTATCTTTTGGTACGATAATGTTATATGCTGCTTGTGAGGTAAGAGAACCAAGCACAGCAACGGCAATAAGTGTTTTTTTCATTTTAATTCCTTTTTTAATCATCATAAAATATTATAATACAATTTAGTTTTTTTCAAAACAAAAAAAGAAAAGCTCCTTGAAAAAGAGCTTTTTTATATTTATATTTAAATTTTAAAAGTTAGGCTTATTCGCATCAGACAATCCGCTTGTTCCGCCATTAAAATCAGCATCATTTGTTGATTTAGAAACATTCCATCCGCTGATGTCTTGATTAAAATCAGTTGTGCTATAAAACATTCGATAAAAGTTTGTTCCTTCTGAGACATTCCATCCGCTGATATCTTGATTAAATCCTTGTGCATTACCAAACATAGTAGAGAAGTTAGTAACACTTCCTGTTTGTAAGCCTGTTATATCTGTTACGATATTATCTGCTTGTGCAAAAATTTCTTGCATATTGGTAACATGAGAAGTGTTGAGTCCACTGATATTAACATTTAGATATTGTGATCCCCAAAACATTTCGCTTAAATTGGTTAATGCAGAGATATCCCAAGAACTAATGTCAGAATCACTGTAATAAGAATTGTTGAACATTTTTTGAACTTTAACACTAGAAGATAGAACCCAGTTCGATACATTTGCATTGAAATTATCACCATTAAAATTATTAGAAAATAATGCATTTAAATCGCCACCGTTAGTGAAGTTCCACCCTGATAAATTTCCAGAGAAGTCTTTTGTGTTTTTAAAGATATCATCTATTGTAGAGACATTTTCAAGATTCCAATTAGAAAGATTTCCTTGGAATCCTTCTGTGTTCATGAAAAGTTCATTATAATTTTTGCCAGATTTAAAAGTCCAACCAGATAAATTCCCCTGAAAATCAATTGAATCTTCAAATGCTTGTTGGAAACTTGAATTAACATTAGTAAGAACCCAGCCACTTAAATCTGTATTGAACCTTTGTGAGTCTTTAAAAGGAGTTGAAAAACTGGTTACATTGTTCATTGTGAAATGACTTAGGTTCGCAGTAAAATCTCTTGAATATTCAAACATATCATCAAATGAAGTAATGTTTGATGTATTCCATCCTGTTAGGTTTCCATCAAAAAAACTTGAACTTGCAAACAAACCATCCATTTGTGTCGTATTAGATAAATTCCAGTTACTTACATTTCCTTTAAATCTAGTTGAGCTTTTAAATATGTTTTGAGCACTATTTGCACCAACAAGACTCCATCCACTATAGTTTCCAGCGTTATCAGAAGAATAAATAAAAAGATTGTAGAAGTTGGTTACTCCAGAAGTATCCCACCCAGAAAGATTGCCAGAAAATCGTTCTCCATGTGATAACATAGAGGACATATTAGTTACATGACCAACTTCCCATGCTGTTAAATCTTGTGAGAAGTCATCTACATGAGAAAAAAGATTGGAAAAATCTGTGATTTGGCTAATACAAACATTCGTTATATCATCACCATTTGCAATTTTAGTATCTAATTCGAGACGAGTTAATTCATTGCCAACACAAGTGTTACCACCACCTCCACTGTCATCATTGTTAGAGTTGATTGTATAATTTGAATTGTTCGTTGTGTTTTGTAATATTATAACATTAAAATCATTTGCTAATGAGAAAACTGTAAATAAAGATACAGCAGAAGCGATTGTTGTCTTTTTCATCTTAATTCCCTTTACATTTTGTTTACATTTTTTGTAGTTAATATGACAAAGGTCATACATTATAAAACATTATAATACAAAAAAAATATTACAAAACTTAAAGAATAAAGTAAAAATTCTAAAGAGAAACAAAAAAATTAATAGTTAAAGAGAAACTGGAATAAAAACAAACAATATATTAACAAAAAACAACAATATTTTTAACAAAAAAAAATCAAAAAAGTTTTCTTAACAAAACAGGGTGATAGTTAATAGCTTCAACAGAAACATTAATTTGGTGAGGATGCTCTGATTTATTTTGATGTATGTGTCCATGAACATTAGTAAAATCTTCGTCTTTTATAGAAAAAGGATAATGTGTTATAACACAACGTTTATCATTATATTCAAAATCCATTAATAAGTGAACTTCATCAAATCCCATATCTTTTACTACTTGTCCTTGAAAATCGTGATTTCCTACAACAAGAATATTATACGTTTTATCAAGTAAAGGTAATATCTCATTTCGAAAAACGTCTTTTGATTTGAAGAAGATATCCCCAGCCCAAATACAGATGTCACCTTCTTTAACAGTATTAAGATAGTTTTGAATAAGTTGAGTATTCATGTCCTCAGATCCTTTATAGGGTCTTTTGCCATACTTAATAACATTTTCATGATTGAAGTGTTGATCACTCCATATCCAAACATCTTCATTTTTTAATTTATTCTCAATATTAACAAATAAACCAGTAAGTGAAGAACTTTCAATCTTTTCCCATTTCATAGGGTGTTGAACAGGTGGTCTTATTTTTCCATCATAATGTTCGATTGGTGTCGCAAGAAAAGTTAAGTAATCTTCTCTCATTTTTTTTTTAATATTTTTGATAATTTTCTTTTTTTTAGCCATTTGTTGTAGCCTCCATTATTTTGTTTTTTTACTATATTACAGCAAAAACAACCAAATTTCAATAAAATAAAAAAGACAACTTGAATGTTGTCTTTTTTTGTTTTTTAGATATTGTGAAGATTAATAGTTTCAGTATTGTTTTCTCTGACTTTAGAGGAAAGTAGATATTCTTCATATTCTTCATAATTAGAATAGCCTGAATCTTCAAGTCTTTTTTTGAGAACATCAATAAGCAACAAATTAGAATAATAAAGTTTCATTTTTTTAATTTCAAGAGATTGTAATCGAACTTTGTCTACTGAATCCAAGTCTATATAAATGGAATCTTCTAATTCCTTAATCTTTTCATTTTTTGTTTTAATAACTGTTTTTTTGTTTTTGTTTAAATCACCTGTTGTTTTCTTTATATAAATTAAACAGCCGATGGAGAATATAAGAGAAAGACTTCCTGATATTACCATACTAATGGTGTCAAGTTTAATGGATGAATGAAATGTTGTTTGATACAAAATGGTTAATCCATATGAAATAGAAATATTGAGAAATGATACCCCTAAGATAGAAATTAGTGAAAGACCAATTAATTTGGGAGAAAAATAAATGTTATTCCTTCTTTTTTTTTCTTCTAAATGACAGTAAACGGGAATAGTAAGGAAAATGGAAGCAAAAATAGAAAATAGTAAAAATCCTTGACCAGATGAAACAATCGATGTTAAACAAAAAGTCAATGTGATAATGTTTAAGCCAAAAATAAACAAGAATAAAGAAATTTTTGTTTTAAATGGAATTAAAACATTTCGTTCTTTTTTTAATTTATTCACGCTCTCCATTTCTTTGTTGTAGGCGATAATTTTCTTTTCAGTTCTCATTGTAAACTCCAAGTTTAAACGTTTTCAGTATTCTATTTTATCAAAAACAGTAAATATTATCAATAGTTATTAATTTTATTTTTGTTTTATGTTTTTTTTGTGATTTAAATTAATCCTTCTGTTATCATTAATTTATCCTTAATTCATGGAATATCATTTTAACCATTGCAAAGACAACAACTTGTTTAAACAAAAAAACATGATATGATAGCTAAAAAAAGGATGAGGGCTTTGGTGAGAAAAAGTATAAATGCGTTAGACACAGAAAGTTCAGGTTTTAATGGTTATCCTATTCAAGTTGGGATAATAAAGGAAAATGGATCAATTTATGAATCATTAATTAAGCCGCATGAAGAATGGCTGGAAGATTTGGAATGGGACTACAATGCTCAATGTATTCATAATATGTCATTAGAGTATATTTTAGAAAATGGTCGATCTCTTTATGATGTAGCAAAAGAAATGAATGATTTTGTAAATGGAGAAGATGTTTTTGTGGATTCTCATTATGATGTAGTATGGATAAACTTATTATTTGAATTCGCAGAAATACCCAGAACTTTTACAATTTTCATTTTAAATAAAATAATGCCTGAAGATTTCATGATTCACTGGAATTTAATATTTTCACAAGTGTATAAAGAATCAAATTTAAAATTACATGATGCTTTGTCTGATGCAAAAATGATTCAACGAACTTTCATTAGGATTGCAAAACATTTCTAAGAAAAGAAGCATTTTACTTTGATGCTTCTTTTGTTTGTATTAGTGTATTCTTTTCTATATATGCATTTCTAAGGTCTTCAGCTATTCCATCACCAAAATATAAACATGCACAAAGTATAGTGCCGACGACAACCATTATTGGCGTAGTAATACTATTTATTGCTGTTACTTGATTTACAATATCTCGGTTGACAGTTGATTTTTCTTCGCTTTTTTTATAATCTTGAAGTTCTTGTCTTGTTTTTTCAATTCTTTCTCTGAATTCTTTTTCGTTAAAATCATTCATATTTTATCCTTATAATTAATTTTTATTATTATAGCATACAGAAAATTTTAAAAAAATATTTAAAAGAATTATTTTTTGTTTTTTTCTTCTTCCATAGGTAGAGACTTACAGATCGATATATTTAGGAATCTGTGGTTGAATGGTTGCAAAAATAAGTTTTATTTGATAAAATAGGTCTTTATCTAGAAATAAAGGAAAAAAAATGTTAAAAGAACTTTTTGGTGTAGTTTCAAAAGAAGATTATGAATATTTCAAATTAAACACAATGTTGAAGTTTAAGATTTTCATAGAACCAGTAACAAAAACAGAATATTTATTGGAGTTAGTTGCAGGGGAATTAAAAGCAATCGCAAAAAATCAAAAAGATACGTATGAATTTTTTGAGAAAGTAGTTTATCCAACAAATAGACAAATAGAACTTGAATATCTCGATAGAGAGATCTCAAAAAGATTCTCCGAGTTGAATATTGAAGTGAATTATAACTTTATATCAGAAGATGAACCAAATCTATATATTAATATTTCTGGATTAACAGGTTCTGAAAAAAAGAAAGAAGAAGAGATTGATTTGTTAACCAGATTTATCAATAATTATAGCAATATAAATTATGTAGAAACAAGTCTCTTTGTTTCTAAAAATGAAAAAGATAATACATCAAGTTTGTCGAAGGCTGAATTAGTTTATGATTATGGTGAACCGTTATAAATTGCGAATTAATTTGTCGATTTATCCTTTTAAACTATTTAAAACCAAATATCTCATTTTTTTCATTTATCCTTGAAAGCCGAACAGCTTCATCTTTAACAAAGTTTAATAATTTTGAAAAAATTAATTCAATGGGAGTATCTTCTTCACTGAAAGTATCATTTATATTGAAGTCTAATGGTTCTAAATAAGTATTGTTTTTAAAGCGTAATCGAACTTGATCATAGTTCTCACACATAACAATTTCAATAATTAATGTATTAAATTCTTCATGGTTAAGAAAAAAAGCTCCAGAGTCATCATCTGATTCTTTTAATGTTATATTTTGAGATTGGATATCAATAAATCCAGAATCAGGAAAAAAAATAAGTGTTCCATGTTCCTGTTTTTTGACTTCTATACCTAATAATTTAAATTCATTTTCCATTTAACAGCCTTTATTTATTTGTTTAATTAGGGTTTACTGTATCAAATAAAGGTCGGTAAATCAACAATTATCTTGTTTTGTTTATTATTTTTTAGTATAATAATAAACTAAATAGGAGGTTCCAATGAGTGAAGTTTTTTTTAAAGATAAAGATCTTGATCTTAATTTGAGTTTATCAACAGGTCAGTATGATTCAATGGAAGGTGAGGATGACTTATTTTATATAGGGATCTTTGATGAAGATGATTTATGCTATCAATTTGACGGATTTAGTAGAGAATTAGTTGAATCTGTATTTGAAGAGTTAAAAGATCAAGTTAATAAATCCAACTTTCATGATGAAATTTTTAGAGAAACCTGTGAAAGTTATGGTTTGATACCAAATATTTAAAACTTGATATGCTTGTATTTTTTGTTATAATAAAATGCTCTTAATCGAAAAGGAGCAAAATAATGGTTAAACAAACAGATGAGATAAATGATGATGTTACATCCAGAATAAAAAAACATAGATTGGAAATAGAAAGTTTAAAAAATAAAATAAAAGCAGAAGAAAAAAAAATAAAAGATTGTAAATCTCAATTGGATTGTGAGCATAAATGGAAAGTTGATGTATCTTTTGGTGGTCCTGATATTGAGACATGTGAAAAATGTGATGTTGTGCATTATTGTTAAAAAATTAAATAAAAAGCCTCTTTACGAGAGGCTTTTTTTATTATTTTAATTTACCAAGCGCTTTTTCCATATGCTCTGTTAAATCTTTTTTGTTATTTGGGAATAATCCTCTAATTTCAAGTAAACATTTATAATTTTCAAAATCAGGATTAGGCATAGCTAATCGAGTGCAGTTTTGCATATTAGGATTGATCGTTAATTTAATTCGTTTTTCAAAAAAGTTAACAACAGCTTCCCCACCAGTAAACATTGTGAATACGTCTACATATTGAATAAGAATAATCTGATTGTCTTCAATGAATGCTGTTTTGCTGTTTTTATGCTTGATTTCAACAATAAGGTCTTTTCCAAAAGAACCTTTACCTTTTAGTCTTAATTTTGTTCCATTTTTTGTTTTTGCAGGAATTTTGATTTTTACATTCTTCTTATTACATAGAAGTGTTTCTTCGCATCCAGAATAAGCCTTATCTATACTAACGTTCAAGACAATTTTTTCATTTTCAACAAATTTATCTTCTTTGCTTGTATAATCTTTTTTGAAATCAAATTCGCCTTTTTTATGAAATTCTTTCATTATATCTTCAAAATTGTTTCTTCCATACGCTTTGGACTCTTGACCAAATCCACCAAATCCACCAAATCCACCAAATCCACCGAATCCATTTTTTGGATTATTACCAAGATCGTATTGTTTACGTTTTTTATCATTACTTAAAATTTCATAAGCATGTTTTACTTTTTTAAAACGTTCTTCCGCATCTTTATTTTTTTGATTTTTGTCAGGGTGATAAAGATTAGCCAATTTTTTATATGCTTTTTTAATATCAGCTTTGCTGGCATTTTTTTCAACTCCGAGAGTTTTGTAGTGTGACATTGTAATCTCCATGTATTATTACTGATAATCTAACATTTTTGTCGATTATAATCAAGTTAAAACAAATTGAAAATATGTTTTTTTTATGTTAGTATAAGAGGCATTGATTAGGAGAAAAAAATGAGAAAGATATTATTAACATTGTCTATTTTATCTACAATAGCAATGGCACAACCGACACCAGTTCCTTCATTTATAGATGATTATAAAATTTTAAAGAATGATGATACAATTAAAGAACAAATAGAAAACGATCAAAAAAAACGTGGTATTATGAAATCATTAAAATTAAATCATAATGATGAACAGCAAGATTTAATTGGTTTAATTAAAACAATGTCATATGTGCCTTATGTGCCTAAAATAAACTATATAGCAAAAATATCTGACATTCATCTACTTTGTGAAAAGATATCTAGACCTATTATGCTTGATGATGCGACTGGGTTGGCTTTAAGAGCCTCATGTATTTCTGTGTTGACTTCATTAGATAGTTATAAAGATCAAGAAAATGATTTTTTTATAAGAGTAAGAGTTTTTAATGTGTCAAAAGAATGTGAAAAAATGAAATTAATTTCAAAGGATTTATTGAAAAACATAGATGTATTAGATGCTGAAAAATTACCAGTTAAAATAAAGTCTACTTGTTTGGTGGAATTAACAAAATTAGATTTGAAAAAATCATAATAAATGGAAAAAAAGGAAAAAATGTGAAAAATGTAGAACAAACTTTAAAACAAGCAAAAAAAATAAGATTACTTATTGATAAGCACACAAGAATGATTGAAATTGTTGACAAAATAAAAGGTGATTTAAATTTCTTAATAATTACTCCAATGTTGGGTTGTTTTTGTGGGATCTTGATAGAGAATAAATTAGGAACTCATTGGTTTGCTGATTTTACGTTTTGGTCATTTGTTATTATTTCAATTGGTTCATTAATATTAAATATATCTAAAAGAAAAGAACTGAGTGAAGCAAGAAAGGATTCTTTAGAAATATTTAATGAATATAAAAAAGAAAAAGATTTATTCTTTTCACTTTCTGATGAAATAAATAAAGAAGAACTTTATTGTTTCATAGATAAAAACTATACGAAATTAACGGAAGAAGAACAAGAATATTTAGACGATTTAGCAGGTTATTTTGGAAGTGCAGAAAGGAAGAAAGAACAAGTGTTAAAAAGTTTACAGCTCTCAACTGTTGGCGTGACTATAGATAATGATTAAAGCATTATCTACTACGATTAAAAGTAAAGAATTTATTTATTTTTTAATCATTTTATCAACAACTTTAATTCTTCAATTGCCAGATTTAAAAAAGTTTGTAATATTAGATAGAATTGCATTTGAAAATGGGCAATATTGGAGAATATTGACTGGAAATATTGTCCATACTAACATTTATCACTGGGCAATGAACATTTCTGCACTATGGTTAGTGTTTTCAATTTTTAAACCAAAGTTATTAGAATTTGAAATTGTTGGAAGCTTGCTTTGTGTATGCGTTGGTTTTTCAATTTTATATAGAACAGAAATATTAGTGTACAGTGGATTGTCAGGAGTTATTCATGGTTTATTTGGATATTACGTAATAAAAGATATTCTACAAAAAAAGAATGGATTAATAACCTATTTAATGTTGACTCTTTTAATTGTAAAAATAATTTATGAACAGAGTTTCGGGGCAAGTAAAGAAACCGAAGAAATAATAGGTGCAATGGTAGCAATAGATTCTCATTTATATGGTGCAATATCTGGGGTATTAATGTGTGTGTTAATGATTTTTATTAAATCAAATTTTAAAAATAAAGGCGTGTGATTTATGGTTGAAATAATAGAAGAATATGAAAGAACAGAGAACAAAATAAAAGAACTAACTTTACAAATTCCAATATTAGAAGAAAAAGAAGTTTATCTTGAAAAGGAATCTGCTTGTATTTCTTACTTTGTTTTATTAGTGTTGGGTTTTATAATAGTTCATGAACATGAAATAAACTATTCTGTAATTGCTTATTTTTCGTTGTCACTGTTTTTCGTATTTAACATTTATGAATCTTACAAGGCAAAAGAAAAACTTCATAAATTTGATTTAATTGAAAAAGCACTAGTTAACAGAATAAAGGCTTATCAAATAAAATTAAATGATATAGAGAAGACAATATTGTCAGAAAATTTTAAACTAACAGAAAAAGATGTTAAATTACTATCAAAAAATGGTAAAAATATATTAAAAAAAATCACATAAAAAAGCCTCGACATGAAGCTTTTAATGTTTTGATGGGGTTTAATTATTTAACCCATATAGATTAAGTCCAAAAAACCCCTTGTTCTTGCATTCTAAGAACTTTTCCACCTGTGTTCTTAAAGATATGCGCTGATCTGTTATTCATGTGCTCGTGTCAATATCCGTTGAGTCAACAATGACTACAAAATTCTAGGCATAAGATAATAAACTTGTAAATGCAACTCCTATTATTAAATTATTTTTTAGGAATAATAAAATGCTTAAGTCAACTGCACCTACCTAAAGGAAGGTGTTTGAAACAAAAGAAATAATAAAAAATTTCAATATCACGAGAAAAATATGCCTAAAATATAATAACTTTATTTGAACCAAAAGCTTGATAATAATTTTCTACTTGTGTATAATAGCTAATTATTTATTAAATTTAGCAAAGTAATTTTTAAACAAAGAATATTTTTTTTGAGTTAGGTAAATGCATCAAAAAAAAATAAGTAATTTGTGAAAGCTAAAAAACTGAGGACAAACTGATGAAAGAAAAGCATGCATTGAATTTTTTAAAAAATCACATAAAGAAAGAAGATAAAAAAGATTCTGTATTATTTTTTGAAAATTATAAGAGTAATAAAGAATATTTTAATAGAATTGATTTTAACTTAATAGAACTAATCCATAGTTTAAAGAAATTTAATGAGCGCAAAGGTTTTGTTCCTTCTTTTGATATGTCGGTAATAAAAGAGATGCTGATGGAAAAAGAAATTGAACACTTAAAAACTCGCTTGAAAAAAAGAGTTTTAATAAAATCACTTCATTGCTATCTTAATAAATATTCAATAACTATTTTACTTAAAAAATTGATAGAAAAAAAGGGTGCACAGTTTGTTTTTTCACATATAAAGAAAAACCTGCGAAATCAAGCAAGTATAACAGACGTAATAAAATTTGAAAATGTAATATCAAAAATATTTGATTTACCGAATGAAACACTAAAAATGCTAAAACATAAAATAAAAATTCATAATGAAAAGCATAATGATAATGTAGAAATAATAAATTTAAAAGATAGTACGTATTATATAGAAAGTACAGAAAAATCAATTCTATTGTTTAAAGAAATATGTTCTAAGGAATATTGTGTATCCTATTCAGTAGAATCATATTTAAAAAATATAAACATCACGATGTCACATTATTTGTTTTTTGATTTAGATCCAATAGATTCATGTTGGTCTTCTTTTATGGTTGTATCTTCTCCAATAAAAAAGCCAGGTCTTGTTGTTTATGATTCAAAAAACAATGAGCACAAGATTTCATTAGATAGCGTCTGTATTGATTTAAAGGGGGAGTGCGAGAGTGATATCGAAGAATCAAATAATAAAACCTATCTGTATGAAGTACTTGGTCTATTATTAAAAGATGTTGATTCAGTAAAAGATTGTTATGAAAAATATTTTTTAAAAGAAGACGGTGATAAACATTCTAGATCAGATCTTTTAGTGACATTAACAGAAAAAGCTCTTACATGGAAAAACGTAGAAGCAGCAAAAAAATTAATATCACTAAGTATAGATAAGAAAACAGGTTTGCTTCCTGATAAACAACAAAGGATTTGTCTTTATTTAGTTCAAGAAATAACATCTGAATTTGAAGAAGATATTTTATTAACATTATTTAATAATGATGCATTAGATTTATTAATGGAGAAATTATCCGAAGATATACAAAAATTAATTTTTAACGAAACAATTTTATGCTTTGATGATATAGAGATCTCGTCTTTAATTAAAGAATATGGTTTACTTCCATCAAGAAAAGATAATATAATAAAGAATGAATTACATAAGTCATGTTTTGAAAATAAATTTAAAAATGGAATTAATGAGTCTCCTTATGAAAAAGCACTTTTAAACATTTTAAAGTATCAGTTGGGGGTGTTAAATAAATCCGATCTTCTTGATATTGAAAAAAATGAGATTGATAAAATTGTCTTTTTTGAGTTTTTATCTAAATTAAATAATTATAATTTTAATTCTTTAGACTGCTTAAAAGATCTTGTTCTTGTTTTAGATATGATGTCAATTGATTTATTAGAAGAATTCCTTGATAGTTATACAATTTTTTTCAATACATCAGAAAAGGCAAGAGTTGTTGATTCTTTTTTTGAAGGATTAAAATCGAAAATAGACAATAAAAAACATCCAAGAATAAATAGAGTAATAGATGTTATTGAAGAAGAATGGCGAATTAGTTTTCTTATTGAAGATAATAAATTATTGGAATCAAAAATTCCTTTAGATTTAAAGGGTGATTTAGATTTGGGTATTGAAAAAGAAAGTCATTTATTAAATAATAAAAAGTAAAAAGTAAAAAGGTGCTTTAAAGCACCTTTTTTTTAATTATAGAACATAATATTTTTTTCTTTATTATTTACATAATCATTTAACATTGACTTATCTAATATATTTTACTTATAACCTCATTTTTTAAAATTATTTTATAAAGATAATCTGCTTTTATATTTAATTCAATATTATTATGAAGAACATCTTCAACTTCTTTAATGAGTTTTGATAATGATTTAAAATTTTGTTTTTTGAGAACAAAGTCAGTGTCACAAAAGCTATCGTAATAATTAAGTTTAAGTAATTCAATGTCTTTCTTGTCATAGTCGTGAATCATATCAATAATTGTTGAAGAATTAATGTTGTCGGTATTTAACGCCATTAAATTAAAATCAAGAAAGTTAGTAAATAACTCTTGATGATCTAAAATATATTTTCCTAATTTAATTTTAGTGTCACTATTTTCAGAATAAATAGATAAAATATCGAGTTCATCTTTATATATGTAAGCGTCTTCTGAGCTGGGTTCAATATTCGAAATAAAATCAAATTCAAAACAACCATTGTTCTTGCAATAAATCCCTATTTTATCATTTTGATATTTATTTAAAAGGTCAATACATTCTTTTTCAATAATTTGGTCAAGTTCTTTATCAATATTATATAGCATTGAAGTATAAAGATTACAAAGTTTTTGAATCTCATTTAATTCTTTGTCCTTTCTTAAAAACATATCTATAAAGGGGATATTGTCTTCAAATATTTGATTGGAATAATATTTAAATAGTTTTTTTGTTTTGTTTTTAATTTTGATATCTTTAACGATTAATTCCAAATATAACCGCTTATATTCTTCTTTAAAAACATTACTATTTTCATCTTTATAAAGAGACATGCTCGTACATAAAAGATTAGTTAAATAAGTAAATGCAACAATCTCTCTATTTTCAAATTTATCTACTTTTGAAATATTGATGATATTAGGGTAATGATTGTTGAAATATGACCATGTTAATTCATTCAAAATTAGGTTTCCTTTAGATTATAGCAGTACGGATAGTATCAAAAAAAATAAGAATAATCAATAAAAAATAATTGATTATTCTTATTTAATTGTATATAATCAAAAAAAAAGGATGAGTATATGGTAGCAAGAGTACATAAAGAAACAATGAATTCTTTAATTTCAAGAGGCGCATCAAAAAAAATGGTTGATGATGCATACAATGTTTTTATGAAAGAAAAAGATTTATATGATAGAAACAAACTATGTTTTGTTTCTATATTCTCAAAAGAAAACCCATTAAAAATAGAAAATGAGAATGAAAAAATAGTTGCTTTTTTTAAATTAATGGATGAAGTTAAGCAAGAGGATTTAATAAAAAAAATCAAATCAAGAATATTGGGAAAGGAAAAATCTAGACACATGTTAAAAAAAACTGAAAACCTGATAAATGTTAAAAGAAGACAGTTAGGTTCCAAAGTTGTTTTTAAGAAAATAAAAGAAGGTTTAAAACATATATCAAAGATAAATGATTATAACGATTTATTTATAAATGTTGATTCTATTTTTAACAAGTTAAGCCTTGAAGAATTTCAAAGAGAACTTGATGTTCATAATAAAAAAAATAATGACAATTCTGTTTTAGAACATGTTGTGGATGATCTATATTTCATGAAAATGGGTTTAGAAACAGTGTCGTTTTTTCAAGAATTTGCTTCTCCGTCCTATTGCACAAAAAACAGTTATAAACTCTATTATGATAATTTAATGTCTCAAACATCCTTTATATGGTGTATAGATTTTTCTAGAGAAGATCGTTTTAAACAATTTATAATTTATCCAGGTTTTTATTATGAAACAAAAGATTCAATCAAAAAACTAGAGGTCGAGTATGTATTATATGATTACAACAACAGCAGTTATCTTATAAACGAAAATTATGAAAAAGAAAATAATGGGGTCGTAGATGTTTATGATGACGTAGATTTTTATAATTTTAATGAAATTTTTAAACTCTTTAAAAAAGTTTTGCCAGTAAAAGATTCAAAAGATTACAGGAAATTATTTTCATTATTTAAGTATAAAGAAGATGTTGTCGAAAATGAGTATCATGAATTATCTTCATTAAATTACATAAAGATGTTTAACTTAACAGTAGAAGAGAATTTGTTTGGAGAATCAAAAATAATAGAATTTATAAATGATTTAGATGCTGATTCTATGAAAAAAATGGAAAAAGTTCTGGCAAATTACTTGATAGATAAAAGTAATTGTCCAAATTCAACAAGTAGCTATACGGCAAAAGATTTCGATATTTTTAATTTATTGTCTTATGAAAAACAAGTTTTTATAATGAGAAAAATTAGGAAGATTATACTAAAATGTAAAAAAACTGATGATATTGAAAAAATGATAGAAGACATGGATAAAAATTTTAAAGAAAAGATTGTGTCTTTTTTAGAATTAAAAAGGTTTTTACCAATATCTATTTCTTCAGTAGAAGATATGGTTTTAAAGATAATATTTGATGGAATAACAGAAAAAGACATTAAAAACTTGAAAGAAAGTACCACATTTTTTTATTTATTAAATGAAAGTTTAAAAGAAACAGATTTTAGTAAAAAAACAATGTCTAAAATATTAAACATGTTATCAAAAGAACAAATATTATCGTTTGATGTTTTCACAAAATATAGTCTTATAAATATGTTTATGATAAAAGAATCGTCTTGTTTTTCCGAAGAAGAGTTTGATTTAAAAGAGTCTTCTTTTCAAGCTTTAAAAGAAGAATTAATAACCAAATCAAAAGAAGAAAAAAAAGTATTGGAAAAGAGTGATTTATTGATTAATTGGAAAAATTCGTTAGAAAATAAAGAAAAATTATCGAAGAAGAGTGTAATACATAAATTGATTGAAGATGGTGAAAAGTTAAAAGAAAATAATGAATTATTAGATGATGAATTAAATATACCATTTAATTGTGAAGATCAAAATAATCCTGTTCAATTAAATTTATTCGAAGAATCGGATTTAATCGAACTCAATCAAAATAGAAAAAAATAAAATATATTGAATGACACTGTACTTAGTGTCATTTTTTTGTTATAATAAGCCATTACATTTGAAAGATAGGAAAAAAAATGAATAGACAAAGCACTTGTAGAGTATCAAAGGTTTGCTCAAAGATAGCATTAAACTCAAAGCAAATTATAAAATATTTAAAAGAAAAAGAGTCGTGGTCTTGGTCAACAAATAAAGAATATGATTTGTTTTTATTAAACGTTGATGGTGAAGAATACACAGTTGTCTTAACAAGTGATGGATTTCTAACACAAGAGATGAATATTGGGTTCTGTTCTTTTTTAGTAGGCACTTATAAAGATATCGAAGAAGTTGAAAATAATTCAAATAAAGTTGTTTTGTCATTTCCAATCTGGTTCTTGTCAAATGAAGATATAGAAAAACAAGATAAACAAACTCAAAATCAATTAGCGAACTTAAAAAAGCTTTATGTAAGTGATTCTTTTTATGGTAATACAGTATTTAATCCCAAATTTGCATCGATGAATACAGATTTGGTTTGTCCACTATTAGATTATATTTTACCTAAAAATGAAAAATATCTTATTTCAGAATATAAGAGAGAAGTTGTATCATCTCTAAACAACATGAATCAAATCATTGAAATTTTTCAAAATGCTCACCAATATTTATTAGAAAATCCATCAAAAATGAAAAAATATAGATCATTGGAAAAACCTTTTTCTGTTTTTGATCTGAATGGATCTAGGTATTTCGTAGGTTCAAGCGATTCAAGGTCATTTATTATAAAGTCAGAAAATGGTGAAAAAAAGTCATGGATTATCGATCTTGATAAATATTATTCTTATGATGATAATGACGAACCATTGTTTGAGCAAGAGTTAAATATTGAAGATATATTAAAAGATACTACTGCCTTTTCAAAATGGCTATCAAATCAATCTCCTGACGCAATTTGGAACGATCAGGGAGCATTGAAAGATGGTTTATTGTCAGATGGTATTGAAACACAATTTATTCGTTATGGACTTGAAGCGTTGGCAATAAAAGAATATTGTGGTTTCGAACACAATATATACATTGAAAATCTTGAAGAATTAATGACAAGTGAATTGGGTTATAAATCTAAATATGATTTAATGCTTTGGGTGTTATTTGGAAATTCTGGTTTTGAATGGAGAAATGGTCGATTGATTTCTGAAGAACAATTGATTCCTTATTCTCATCGTGAAACATTGCCAACAGGTCAAAAAGAGGGTTCATCAATTTTTCCTAGTCAAATGCTGAAAAATAATAAATTAGCCAATATATTAAATGTCCCTGAGAATATTGAGCCGTCATTTATTCCATTTATAAGAGAGGGGTATAATTGGCTACTAGAATCAAATAATGGTGACATTAATGAAAAAGAAATGATAGAGTTAAAATCACATTTAACAGAAAGAGGTGTTTTATAATGGAAATAAAAATAAATTATGAAACAAATAAAGGATTTAAACAAGTCTCATATTACCCAACATTTTTTCGAAATCCTGATTTAAGAAATGAATTGATTAATCATTTTTTTAAAGAAGATTTTCGTGAACATAATTTAACATTAATAAGAAATCGTTTTTTTGATTTTGTAAAAGAAAATGATATGAATTTGGAAAATGCTGAAAACTTTGCAAGAGAACATTTATCAGAAAACTCTAATTTAATGAATACAATAAGTCTTTCTTTTATCCCTTGTGATAACCCGAAAACACTACAATTTATGATGAATATTTTTTATAATATGACAAAAGTATATTTTAATTCTGATGAAATTGATTTAGCTTTGTTCTTGGGTTTAAATGGAGATGATGAAATGGCATTTATAATACCAGAAAACGAAACTGAAGAATGGGTTGGAATATTGAAACGGTATGAAGATATTAAATTATGTCCACCAATGGGTTATAGAGCAAAACCATCTCCATTAAAGAGATTGTTTGATGATTACGATGCAGGAAGAGTAAAAGCTAATATAATTATTCGTAATGAATACTTTGAATATCAGTATGATGAAGACGAACAAGAAATGTTAAAGGAAGAGTATCAAACGACAGAATTCGAATCTTTAATGATAGATGTTGTATCATTTAAGAAAGAAAATGCTTATATCTCAATAAATGAAATAAAAAAATTAAATGTTTATGAAGAAGATCTAATACATCTTTTAAAAGTTTAATATGGTTTATGTAAAAAAGCGTCATTTAAGACGCTTTTTTTTATGTGGGATTAAAATAACCAAAATGTTTAATCCATGAATGGCTTTAACAGCTAAAAAACTAAATTATCACGAAGCAAACGTATTTAGGCGAGGTTGTTGACTTTGTGTTTATAGTTGAAAAATCGTTTTTTTGTTTTCAATTTTAATGTTGCAATCATATCCTTTTTTAAGATTTTCTGTTATTGATTTTGTGAATTTATATCGATGATATTTTTCGACATCAACTTTTCCTCTTAATGTCATGGAAGCAATAGAAAAAACCAAAACAGCAAAAGATGATATAAATAATGATATCGATAATGCAAATGCAATAGGAAGCCCAATAATAATAGATTTAATTATTCCTTTAAAATTATTAAAAACATACACAATTCGATAAGAACAAATTAAATTAACAACAAACAAGGGAATGAAAGTTAAAATATCATATTTAAGAGCCATGAATCCAAAATTTTCAGGATTATGCCAGTTTATGACTTGATGCAATGCATTGTCAGCAAAAAAGAAAAAATAGATAAATTGAAAAACAACAACAATAGCGAGATGAATGTGAGTCCATTGACAAAGCATAAATATCTTTGCTAAATAATACTTTTTGATATCATTGTTGACGGAAGTTCTATCTCCAAGTCCATTGATTTTGTTGTCTATTTTTAAAGATAAATCATTGTGCATTAGTTTTTCCTTTAAGTAGTATAGATGGATATCATAACAAAATATTGACAAAAAGTAAATCATTAATATATAATAAATGTCAAAATATATTTAAGAAAAGAAGGAATAGCTAAATTGAAATTCACAAATATAGAGTTAGAGAAAATTACGAACGATATAAAGAATCAAATAGCATCAAAAAATCAAGATAAGAATAAAGAAATAACGGATTACATTATTAAAAATAAGATATGTAAAGCATTTGGTTATGAAAACATAAATCATTTTAATCAAGATATTGAAAATAAATCTATCTTAATTATAAAGAACAATAAGTTAAGAAAAATTTTAGAAATAAATAAAAGAATTGTAAATGATTTTTTGTTATATGATATTAAATTAAACACCCCTACTTTTTTTATGGACATTCATAAAAAAATAATTGATGACATACTCATTAACACTTACAACTATTCTCTCTCTCAGTATATGGAAATGTATGAAATAATTAATTTTAGAAACATATATAACGGTATAAAAGTTAAAAAATATAAAGATCTGAATTTAATAATCGAATTGTTTATAACTGATTTGCAAACAAGAAAAAAAGAGGCTTCATCTTTGTTATTTGAAGAAAAAATATTCAAACATAGAATCGAGAAAGGAATAAGATTAACACCTTGTGATAAAATATTAAAAAAAATAATAGAATCTGAATATTCCGAAGACTCTATTAAGCTTTTTACACTTGAAATAAATAATGAGTTAAATAGATTGAAATCAATCAATCAAGATAAAGAAAGAAAACAATTGTGCGATAGTGAAGAAGGCGATTTAATTAATATTTTTCATTTTCCAAAATTAATAGAATCATTGAAAAAAAAGAAGTTAAAGGAAGATTTTGTCTTAGCAAAAGAAAACAAATTATCTAAAATTCATTTCATAAAAAATAAAAAAAGAAAACAAATTACGTTATCAGAAAAGGACATGATAAATGGAACAATTTTTATGGCTGGGGCTTCTGGAAGCTCTCTTGATTCAACAATATCATTGATTATTAATAACAATATATTAAAAGGTGATGGATTCTTCTATTTTGACGGAGAAAATTATACTCAAAAATTACTTTCAATTTTTAAAAGAATCGCTATTAATGATTGCTATTCAAAAATAATACACTTAACTCATGAAAATTTTATGGAGTTGAGTGATGAAAAAATAGAAGAATATGTTGCTGACAATAGGATGGTCTACTGTTCTTTGTTATCTTTTGAAAAAATGGCATCTAGTGTGGATAAAATGAAAATATTGCATAGAATAGAATATATTTCAAACAAGATAAGTAAGGTAAAAAAAGAGACGGGAACAACAATAGTAATAACAGATATGGACACAATGATGGATGAAAAAGATAAGCATTCATTTTTTGAAGACTTTGAAAAAAACAGAAAAGAAAAATACATTCCTTCGAAAATGAAATTTATTTTTTCAGCACGAGAGTACCTTATATTTAAAGCAGAAAAATATTTGGACAATATAGAGAATGTGTTTTTATTTAATCAAGAAGATCCAAATGTTTTTTATAATCATCTAATACATAAAAAAGGCATTAATGAAAAAAGTGAATCAAATGGTCTAATTTTTAGATTAAATATTAGAGATTTAAAATCTTTACACCTAGGTGAATTTTTTTATTTAAAAAATGAGAATGGTGAAATAAAAATGCCAATAAAAGTAATATTTAAAGTTTCTTATCCTAATAATTATGATAGTGATTATATACAAATAGATTCGAATGAGTGAGATTGATACTTATAAGTTATAGATAGCGTTATTGCGTGTTATTGGAGCTTTACGCCTTTCATAAGGAAGGCGTAATAGATTACTCATTGATAATTTTATTTTTATACTTAACTTCTTTTAAGTTAAAAGATAAAATATCATTATTGTTAAGTTCGGATTTTTTATGTTCTACAATTTTATCTTTTAAAGATGATAATATTTTAAAATTTTTGCAGCCATTATTTTTTAAGTTAATAAGCTCCATCAATGATTCCTCATCATTAATGATTTCTTTTTCAATGTTTTTAATGTTTTCTTTTGTTTCTCTAATTTTTTTAATTGGAGTGAAATTTTTGCTTTTAAGTTCTTTTCTTTTTTTAAGAAATAAAGAATAGTTGTGAAAGCAAAATGAAAGAACAAATATTGAAAAAAAAGAAGAAACAATCGGTATTGATGAGCAAACAAAAAACATAATTGTAGCAAAACAATAAAAAAAGAAATTATTGCTATCTTTGTCTTTTAAAATACCTTCCTCTCTATCTGATTTATCGCACATATAGCCAGTTAATGCAGAAAATAAAATTGCATAAAAAACTTGAAAGAAGAAAATAAAGGCTTGTACATTAGTCTCGGAATCATATAAATTAAAATTGAGAAATAATTCATAAAAATTGACATTTTCTTTATGAAATATAGCAAATATCGATAGAAAAATAATATTTGATAAAAAATAAAATAAAATAACAAGATCAATCTTAACCCAATTAAAAGCGCTTAAAGCCTCTTTATGTAATAAATTTTCTTTATGGGGTTCTTCCATTTTAATGAGTTTGTTTTTATATTCAATATATCTTTGTATTAAGTTCATAAAAATCCTTATGTATCAATCAGGTTTCGATTGTAACAAAAAACAAATGATAAATCAACGAGAGAAAGAGGTTTGGAGCATATTTTTCAACTTAAAACATTACATAAATCCCTTGACAATAAATACAAAAAAACAGTATAATCACGTAAAACGGGGGATTAAAATGAGTTATAGAGAGCGCCTAGTTAAATTGCCGAAGTCTGAACATTTTTCATATAGAAATTTATCAAGTTACAAAGATTTGTTATTGAAAATAAAAAATAAAGATGATTTGTTTTTAGGTTTTAAAGATGAAAGCCTGTTGTTGTATTCTTATGTGGAGATAGAAAAAGATGAATTTGTTGAAGATTTCTTTTTCAATTTTTCAATTAATACTAATGGAGAAATGCGTTACCAGATCTTAACAAAAGAAGGTCTGAAACGTTTAATTGAAAAATATGAAGATGAAATTGTTACTATGATGGACGATAAATTGAAAGCTTATGAAAAAGATCCTAGACTAGCTTTTTCTGATTTTTATATGAAAAGAAATCATTGGAGAATGGATAAATTCCCGTCACTAAAAGCCTATAAATTAATAGAAAAAGAAGACTTAGATAAAAATAGAAATGGTGCGATTGTTTCTATTGAATATATGGAGTATCAAATTTTTAATGTTGTGCATATCTATAACACTTTTGATTGGGATAATAATTATTTAATTATCAATGGTTGGTAAAAGGAGATAAATTGAGTAAAAATGAAAACAAAGAGTTGACAATAAAAGCAGGCGTTATGGTGGTAGGAGTATTAATATTTTTATTTGCTGCGATGATTGTTTTGGAGAAAATAAACTAACAAAAAAACCCTGTAAAGATACAGGGTTTTTTTTATTTAACGTTATTGTGCTCTTTTAAAAAATCAAGATAAGTTGCATATTTGCCATTGAAATGTAAGTCAGTTATCATCTTTTTGTCGTTAACAAATGAAACTGTTGTTGCATACACTCCTTCAATATTGCTTCCATTAAAAACCAAACCATCTTTTTTCAAATCATCAATCATTAATTCATTAACCGTGTTGTGTTCATATCTTATTTTATCAGGGTTAATGATATAATATTCAGTGATGTGAGATCCCTCAAATTGATCAACAACAAAGAATAAAAGATTTTCTTTATCTTTTTTTATCTCTGCATCAAAATCATAAATGTGGACATTTTTATATTCTTGAACATCAATTTCATAATAGTCTGTTTCTTTTATATTTTTATTTATTTTTTTTTCATTAAACAGATTCAAAAATTCAGATTCATTTAATGTATCTTTTTGCTGACTTAATAGTTCTAGTGATTCAATGTTCATATAAAATGTTTCTCGTTGTATCTGAGGTATGCGTTCTGAATCTCCATTTGATTTTTTGATATGGATAGGTTCTGGCGGAGTGTAGATTGCCTGAACATAGATAGGTGCGCTTATGAGAAGCCCTAAGATTAGAGATTTTGATTTCATTGTCATTATTCCTTTTCATTTTTAATTAATGTTATCTTATCACTTAATTTTAAAAATCAAAGGTAAACATAGAAACTTTGTCGTCATTTTTTTTGGAATCAACAGTCTTGTTTTTTTCGAAAAACCTCTTTGCGCTACCTAAAAGGTCTATATTTCTATATATAGTATCTTCTTGAAGTGGGTAAGTAGAATAAACAAAGTTAAGTAGATCATTATAAAAAAGGTTCTCCGTTTTTTCGATAACATAATCTAGTACTTTTTTTTCTTTTTCATTTAACATGCTAAAATCACTATCGTTTAAAGAAAAAAGCAAAGTGTATTCTTCTCTTTCAATAATTCCTTTCGACATGCTGATAGAAAAGGGGTGGCAATAACGAATCTGATTGTCGAGAGAAGATGTTTCAATACAGTAGTGGTATTTCCAGTCGAAGTCGGTCAATCTTTCATTATGAACCAGAGCAAAGAACCAATCACAAAGATAAATTGTTTTAATGAGTCTCATTTTACTAATGGAACGATTGTTTGATTTTTGTAAATAATAGCCTGTAATTTGCTGTATTTTGTTCACTGCTCTTTCTCCATAAAATGCTTCTTTGTGCAGTAATAATACCTTTAAAAAAGGATAAAATCAAGCTGATTAACTCTGATATTTGGGTTGAAAAATAATCTTTAAATTGCTATAATAACAAGACAACGACAAAGGAGAAATTATGAAAGGTTACTTATTAACAACGAACAACCATACTGAAGAATTTATGCTGGATTCTTTCAACTTGATTAGTGGAATGTTGCTTCAAGAATTAAAAGATAAGTATCAAGATGATGAGCTTTTGTTGTCAAAAATAATAAATATGCACAAAACATTGCATCCGATTACTTGGAATGTAAACGAAACAAAAGATAGAGATAAAACTTTACAAGAAGAATGGCATTCTTTTATATGTGGTATGCAAACGAATGAGACTTATGATATTTATCTTCAAAGTATTTGCCAAGTAAGTGAAACTTATGATTGTTATGCTCCAAAGATTTGTTTGTTTTTAGAATTTACAGGTTTTCAAGATAATTTATTTAAAAGTGTAAAAGTGTTTGATAAAGAAACAGCTTCTTTTATTGTGGATGAATTCAACAAAGCTTTTGATAAGGGGTATTTGTCAAGAAATAAGTATGTAAGAGTGTTAGACGCTTTGTTTGGTGATGTAAAAGATGAAGAATCAGAGTTATCTTTATTCATAAAAAACCTTGAAAAAGAAGTTGAGTCTGATGCTTTTGAATATTTGATTTATCATGAAGGAGATGAGCACTTGAATTTCAGTAGAATGTATAATAGTTTTTCAGAATTGAATTATACTCAAATATTACTATCGAAAGACTTTCAAGAATACATTAAGAAAAACAACTTTGATAATGATGCTTATAGTGACATGGAAGAATTAATAACGGAATATATAGAAGAGAGCGAAGGTGTTGATTTTTTAGATGCAATAGCAAAAGAGATTAAATCAAATAAAGAAAAATATAAAAACGCTCAATTCGATGTAGATTTTATTAAAACAATGAAAAACGGTTTAAATACAATGTGTATTACCGACTTGCTTGATCTTGAACATGATGATAAAAAATTAACCCCTTACAAGAGTAAATATTGATGGATAAATTAGAAGAATATATAAATTTTATGGAAAAAAGTGGAAACAAGGAGTTATATAATTCTACCGAACTGGAAAACTTCGGGAAAAAATCATTAAAACATAAAGCAGAAATGTGTTTTTTTAAAATAACATATCCTATTTTCATTTTGTTAATATTAAATATTTCAGTAGGATTCGTTCTTGAATCTGTGACATTTTCAAGTATTAGTTATTATTTAAGTCTCGCTTTGTTATTGTTTTTAAATATATTAATTCCGTTTTTAACAAGAAAAAAAATTATAATTGAAGAGAATGACTGTCTTCTCCTAGATAAAGAAATAATGAAAGATTTAACATTTTTATTTTTTATTCTTTGGGTTTTTATTATATTAGATGTTTTAATTCCTTTCATTCTTTTATCGATGATTTTTGCTTGTTTTTCTTTATTATCAATATTATATTTATCATCTTCTATATTAGATTACAAATTATTAAAAAAAAATCCTTATAAAGAAAACAAAGAAATTAAAAAATGTTTGAATGAAAAAGAAAGACTTGAAAATGAAATTATGAATGATAAGGATTATTTGGCGCATGTTCTAGAGAAAGCTTTAAACTGCAGTAAGTTTAAAAACAGCTTTGCTTACAAAGAACTATTCGAAAACAAGATAGAAAAATTATATTTTAGCTCAAAGGAATCAATGTTGATAATGCATTTAAAGAATAATACATTAGAGTTAAAAAATCATATTGAAAATGATTAAAAAGTGTTTTTTTGTAAAAAAGCAACAACATAAACGCAACATTTAAGAGAAAAAGAAATAAAAAAAATGTATTTATCTTGTGATCCGAATAACCATTTTCAATAAAATGAAAAAAAAGTGAAAAAAAAAACAATTATATTTGATATAAATTATCAATATAAAAAACACTGTTTTATTTCTTTTATTAAAAGGAAAAAGGAAAAATACAGGAAAGTAGTTAAAATACAAAACATTATATAAAAAAAACCAATTGCACACTTCTTAACCATTGCTGCTATTGACTTTCACTTCGAAAAAGATAATAATTTTCGATATCGAATTATGAAAATCGTAATTAACGACAAACAAATTAATTAAAGGATATCGAAGAATGAAAAAAACAGCATTAGTAATTGCAATGGCAACAGCATCAGTATCGGCAATGGCAGCAGACGTAGAAGTACGTGACGCATATATCGGAGCAGAAATTGGTGGTAACTTTCTACTTGGCGATGACCAAAAAGTAGTAGACGGTAAAGAATCAACGTTTGAAACTGACAACATGGTTAAAGTAGGTGCAGAACTTGGCACACAAGTAACTCAAGGCGTTGAAGCATTTGTAGCAACAGAAGCACGTATTGCAGTAGAAGGCATCGATAGCGATTGGGATACAGGTAAATACGACGGTGATAAGACTGAGCTTTACAAGTTTACAGTAGGTGCTGATACAGTAGCAGGTCGCACAGAGTTTGGTATTCTTGAAGGTGAAGCTGATAATCTTGACGGTTATGCAGACCTTTCTATGGAGCACGGTCTTAATGCTAAATTTGATGCAGCAATCAATGGTGAAGATACTCTACAACACAAATTTGAAGATGAGCGTTTCACAGCATCAGTATCTTATGATTTTGATACAGAAGCAGCATTCGTAGGTGGTACGGTTAAAGTTGCAAAAGGTCTTGAGCTTGGTGCAGCATACGTAGACAGTGGTGAATTTATGGAAGATCACTCTGCTTATACTCTTGGTGCAATTTACTCTCTTGAAAAAATTGACGTAGCTGCTAAATATGTTGCAGAAGATGATGGTGATGACACAATCGGTGGTTACTCTCTTGGTGCAGCATACGCTCTTAACGCTAAAACTAAACTTGCAGCAACGTTTAACGATAGCGAAACAAGCACAACTGAAGATGACCAATGGTTCACAGTAGGTGCATCTTACCAGTTTAACAAAAATGTTGAATTCGTAACAGACTACAAAGTAGGTTCTGACGAAGATGATCAACTGTTCGTAAGAGCAAACCTAAACTTCTAATCTAAACTTTTAGAAGTATATAAAAATAACACATAAAAAACCCAGTTAATTCTGGGTTTTTTGTTGTGTTTGATGTTGAAATAAAAAAAACGAGAAAAAAGCAGCCTAGGGCTGCTTTATTTTTTTGGTCTTTAAGTTATGCAACTTTGAAAAGAATAGTGTCTATTCGTCTTGCACCACTCATAATAGGGTATTCCCATGCAAACACACCTGTTTCTTCAATATTGACCAATACTGATTCACCAAATGGTGATGCTGGTTTTGCACTAATAATAGAGTCGTTATCTAGTAAAGATTGAAATTCTGGCAAAGATTGAACTTCAATTGTTTTTCCATGAATAAGTTCTTCTTTGTATGAAATTCTTTGAACATTAATTACCGACATATTTATATCTCCTTTTTTTAATCGTAAATCTATTATATCACAAACTTTAATTTTTTCCATTTATAAACATAGGAGATAATGTTTTAATGAGCAAAAAAAAAGCTTAAAGAGCCAATAATTTTGTAACTTATTGAAAAGAAAAAGGCTGCAAAAGCAGCCTAAATATTATAATAAATCTTCCAGAAATGAATTGTCTGGATAGCGTAAATAGTTTTTAATATTTTCTCTCTTAAAAATATTGTCGCCATCAATTTTAATAAAATAATCAATCATTATTTCTTTCCATTCATATTTTAAATCAATATACTCGCTAACAACAGAATTGGCATCAAGATCTACATATTCCCAAGCATCATCTTCTATATTTTCAACAAAATCATGGAATTTCTTTGAAATAAGAATTTCCTTAAGATTAATAAGTCCTTTATCTAATAAATAATCTTTTCCATGATAATTAACATAATCTTCTTGTATAAGAATACAAAATTCATCAGTTTTATCTCTTTCATTATGATAGAAATCAATAAATTCTTTAAAGCCAGTATTAATTTTTCGAGAAGGCTTTAAGTATTCAAGTCCCTTTTCCATATCAGAAATAAACCCATCAACATCTTCTGATTTAATAACAATAAGTCCGTCATATTCATCATTATGATCACTTAATGCCATGCCGACATCATGATAATATGCAATCCAATGAGAAATAAGTTCATCTTTTTCTTTTAGCAAACGCATGACCGTATTTGATGATTCAAATGGAAATTCTTTTATGACTGCTGAAATTAAATATTTCAAATTAAGTTCGGAACTGGAAAATAACTTATCATCTGGAAGAGTTTGATTTAATCGGTGACGAAAATTCTCTGAATCTTTTTCTTTTGCCCATTCCATTAAAACATCAATAATTTGATGACCATCGCCAAAATAAGTATACGGTGTAACTTCAACACTCGCTTTATTTTTTTTAGAATGTAAATGAAGACTAAACCCTTGCATATGAGACCTCTCTTTTTAAAGTATATTAACTTGAACAATAATATCAAAAAATAATTGCTAATTCAAGGTAATTAGATTGTTATTCTTGATGTGTTATGTTAATCTTAGTAAAAATAATTGGAGTTTTTGTTCATGAAAAGAGTTAACGCAATTTTAAATTTAGGCACACAAAAAATGCAAATGGATGGCACACTAAAAAATGATTTTGATATTGAATTAAATGAAACAGAAATTGTTTTTGTTTTTGCTCCTCGATCAATTACCTATATGGAACTTAAATCAAGAGGTTTTGGTGGTTCAATTGTGCCAAGATATAGTATAAATATAAATAATATAGAGTATGATGTAATGGCGTTTGGGTCAAAATCAGATGAAGATAATGAAATTTCTTTTTATCTGATAAAAAAAATGAAAGAGTCTTGATTTATATTATTTTTAAAGTAATGTATCATTTAAATAAAAATTAAAAGGAGTTTTAAATGTTAAAAGGGTCGGTTTTGTTTTTATCAAATATTAAATTGGAAAACATTTTAGTTTTATTATTTTCACCTGTGCTGTTATGTGCTCTTTATTTTACGATATATGAAGATAGAAAAAGTCAAGTGAATCAAGTGACTCCTGTTGTTCATGTTGATCATACACAAAAAGATTAATTTATCTATTTATTTAAAAGGTTATTTCGTCTTGAAATAACCTTTTTTTTGTTTATTTTTTATCTTCGTATCCGTCTACTTCAAACATAGCCATACTATGATTTTCAAGAAGATAGTGGTCTAAACTCCACTCTTTATATTCTTCTTTACCAATCCCATTGTTTCGAGATGTATCAAAAATAAGATGATATTTCCCAATATATTTAGTCATATTGAAATTAACAGCACTAGAACTTGAATTAAAGAGAATTAATAATCTTTTACTTTCATCTTTACTTTTAATGCGAACCATAAATGCTTTGGCATGAGGGTCAGTCCAATGAGCATATTGCATATCATCAGCATTAGTAGAAAACCACCTAGTGTTTTTATCATTACTTGCTAAGAAATTATATTCTTTACGAAGTTGAATGAGTTGCTTTGTAAATGTAAGCATATCTTCTTTTTCACAATTCATATTCCAATCAAACCAGCTAATTTCATTATCTTGGCAATACGCATTATTATTTCCATTTTGAGTTCTACACATCTCATCACCACCAAGAATATGAACCCCACCTTGTGAAAGCATAAGTGTTGCCATCATGTTTCTTTTTTGTCGATTTCGAACAAGGTTAACAACACAGTTATCTGTTTCTCCTTCAAAACCATAATTGTCACTACGATTGTTGTTATGACCATCTAAGTTGTTTTCTTTATTATCAAGATTGTGTCGTTCTTTATATGTAACAAGGTCATGCAATGTGTATCCATCATGACAGGTAATCATATTAACAGATGCAAACTCCCCACGTTTATTGACAGGATATATATCTTGTGAACCAAGAAGTCTTGTGCTCATTTTACCCATAGAGTGTGTATCACCTTTCCAATATTCACGAACTTCATCACGGAATTTATCATTGGTTTCACTCCATCCAAAAGGAAATCCACCAACTTGATATCCGCCATATCCCATATCCCAAGGTTCCGCAATCATTTTAGCTTTATTTAAAATAGGACATTCTTTAATAGTTTTAAAAAAACGACCATCTTTGTTAAAATCACGATTTTCACGACCAACTGTAGCTGCAAGATCAAATCGGAAACCATCAATTTGCATTTCTTCAACCCAATATCTCATAGATTCAATAATCATATTAAAAGTATGTTCGTCGTCCATATTGACGGTATTACCACAGCCAGTATAGTTAGTATGATTTTGACCATTAGACTCCATCATATAAACATTTTTATTATATCCACGGAAAGAAATAGATACACCACCATCTCCACCTTCTGCTGTGTGGTTATAAACTACGTCTAAAATAACTTCAATACCATTTTTGTGAAGTTCTTTAACCATGTCTTTAAATTCTGTAACAGCATCATCTTGTGAAGCATATCGTTTTTCAGGTGCAAAAAAACTAATAGGATTATATCCCCAATAATTAGAAAGTCCTAAATCATTAAGTCGAGTTTCAGACATCGATGAAAAAACAGGAAGAAGTTGAACTGCTGTAATACCAAGCTCTTTAAGGTGTTGAATGGATTCTTTATGAACAAATCCTTTATACGTCCCACGAATATTTTCTGGAATTTTGTTGTTGTTCATGGTGAATCCCTTAACATGAACTTCATAGGTGATAGAATCTTTTTCTTCAATATTTGGTTTTCCGATGCCTTCCCAATCATATGAGTCATTGATGACGACTGAATGAGGTGTCATTTTATCATTCATGTAATTGTCATAATCCCATTCAACGGAATGAGATAAATTTTTTGCATATGGATCAATCATTAAGTGACCATTGTCTACACGATAACCATATTTAAGACCAACATATTCTCCATTTAAAGCAAAAAGCCAGTTGCCATCATATGCTGACATAGCGTGCTTTGTTTCAGAACCATCTTCATCAAGGATACAGATATCAACATTTTTAGCATTAGGTGCATAAATTTTAAAGTTTGTTACATTGTTTTTTACAGAAACACCGTACATATTTTCTCCATTAAATTTTAAACAGTATGGCTATATTAACACATGTTTAAAAAAATAACAAACCTACAAAAAGACTCTTATATAACATAAAAAGTCAACAAAAAAGTAAAGTTTGGATTTTAATTGTTTTTGTGATAGAATCCCTCGTATTAAGTATAACAAATAAGAGGTAAAAATCATGTTTAGAATTTCAATGGAGTCAGCTTTTAGAGATCCAGATTCTTTTGCAAAAATGTTAAAAAATTCTGGTGTAGATGTATTGGTTGAAAATGGTGATTTAGTGTTTCCAAATATTAATATTTCAAAATATGAAGAACTTAAAGATGTTTCAGTTTTTGAAATAAATGACAAAGAAGAAGATTTTACATTTGATGAAATTGATTTTTCTGAATATGTGCATTGTGCATATTTTGATTATAAAGAAGTGAGTCACAATGCTATCAATGCATTGAAACAAATCCAAGTTGTATTGTCAGAATATGGATTAACACTAATAGATATTGAAACACATTCGGATAGTTATTCATACTTTTTATCAAAAGTGATTTCTGATGACTCTCTTGACCATATTAAAAGTGCATTAAAAAATAGTGGTCATATTGATAAGTTAAATCAAGTAATCAAGTATAAACCTAAAAAAATAAAAGGTAAAATGGAATTTAATGATATAAAAAACAAAATAATGATGAAACTAAGAGAAGAAACGGCAAATATTTATTTGTTAAAAGAATTACTGGAAGACATAGCACCAGAGTCACTTTATGAAATCATCGAGCCAGATGATGGGTCTCTTCCTTATATTAAAGAAATAAATTTAGAAGAAGATTAAGCGTAAAAGAAAAAAGCAAATAATGTAAAATTTGCTTTTTTTTGTGTTTAATTTTTTTGGAAACAATGTATAATAAAGAATTGTAATTATAATTAAAAAGAAGGGGAAGAAAATTAAATGATTTTAGATTCAATGTTTATTCTAATCGGTCTAATTGGACTGGTTTTTAGTGCTGATAAGTTTGTGGAAGGTGCGTCAAACTTGGCTTTACATCTTAAGATGTCAGCAATTTTGGTTGGTGTAATAGTAGTAGGTATTGGTACCTCCGCACCTGAGATTCTTGTTTCTTCTAGTGCTGCATTAAATGGTTCTGATCTTGCTCTTGGGAATGCGATAGGTTCCAATATATCTAATATAGCCTTAATTATAGGCATCACAGCTTTATTTGTTCCAATAACAGTAAAAAGAGAACTATTGAAGAAAGAATTTATGTTGTTATTAGGTTCTACTGGTCTTGGTATGTATCTATTATCAGATGGTGCATTGACAAGAATGGATGCTTTGTTGTTCTTTTTATCTCTTGTTTTTGTGATGTATTTCTTAATACATTCAGCAAAACACTCAAAAGCGCCTGTCAACACAGAAGATGAACCGCATATTGAAATGACATTTAAAAAATCAATAGTGCTTACTATTGTTGGAATGGGTGCATTAGTAGGGTTTTCTAAATTACTTGTAATGGGTGCAGTAAGTCTTGCAACTTCATTAGGAGTAAGTGATGTCGTTATTGGTCTAACTATTGTTTCTGTTGGAACATCTTTGCCAGAATTATCAGCTTGTTTAGCAGCAGCGAGAAAAAACAAAGCAGATTTGGCGATTGGTAACATAGTGGGATCAAACATATTTAACATATTGGCTGTATTGTCTGTTTCTGGTTTTATTTATCCGATGGAAGTAAAAGAAGAATTGCTTATAAGAGATTTACCATTAATGGGTATATTAACAGTTGGTTTCTTGCTAGTTTCATTCTCTCCAAAGGGTGATGCAAAGATAAACAGAATAGAAGGTTTTATATTCTTGTCTGTATTTGTCGCTTATATTTCAACGTTAGTTTTAGATTCAATGGGAATCATAAATACAACAGAATTTTTGAATTCTGTTTCAATCAAGTAATTTTTAAGAAATAAAAAAGGCTCTATTAAGAGCCTTTTTTTTGTCTTTTTTTTAAATTTGAGAAAGTTCGCCAATGCTTTCAGCAATCAAAATCTTTTTAATGTTATGAGATTTTGCAAAATTTGTCATTCTTTTTGCGATATTTTTTAGTTCTTCTTCGTTGCTTCCATCATCAAGATAAAGTCTTTTATGGTCAACAGGGACTTCATAAATATTAACTTCCTTGAAAAGTTCTGGTCGAAAAAGAGTATTCTCTATATTCTTCAATATAACATCGTATTCATCATCAAATTCTTCAAAGCCATAAGTGTCAGCAAGAGCTTTGCAAAAATAATCATAGTTAAAAATAGCGTTTAGTTTCATCTTTATTCCTCTTGTTATTGAGTTTAATAATATATGAGATCAGCAATGAAGTAAAGTTATTTTATGTGAATCTCCCCGCTCTGGAAAGGGCGAGGGTTTCTTGTGATGCTTCGCTAAACAAAAAAAAAGAAAGCGATGATTTGCTTTCTTTTTTTGTTTTTTAAATTAATTTCTTATAGCATACCTGAACTTCGAAGACTTCGATTTAATTTTTTAGGGATAACAAAATCATTTTTAATTAATCGAGTAGTATAAGCAGAAATCATAACATTGAAGGCAATGAAAATAGAATTTGCATCATCGATTACTTTATCATGATAGTTTTTATAAAAATCAAGAGAGTGAAGATCTGTGTTTTCTTCGTTATGCTCATATTCATGAACCAGCAAATGCATTATTTTTAATCCATATCCTGCCCCTCGATCAAGGTCTTTAACAAGATCTTCATTGATAGCAATAAATGTTTTACCATCAGTCCAAGCATCATCTGTTTTGCTTTTGCCAAGCACTACCTTTCGTTGACGATCTTCATAAATTGTTGTTTTTTGTTCATGATCATAACTATAAGCAATTGGAATAATTGGATTGTGAACACTTGTCATATTAATAGCTTCTAAAAACAATTTTTGACGTTTAGTTAGTTTTTTTACAGGGATAATAGTGGATGAAGAATCAATATTAGCTTTTAATAAATCTATATTTGTATATTTAAGAATGCTTTTGTTTCGAGGGTAACGTTCTTTTTTGATTTCATTCAATGTATCGACAAAGTCTTCATCATTAATACCTAACGCATCGGTAAAAGTAGATAATAAAACAACATAGTTACCTTCATCATGAATATATTCTGCACCTGCATCTTGTTTGTCGTTTGAAATAGTAAATGCTTTTCCATCTGAAATAATGCTTTTAATAGAAATATATCGATTGTTAATCATTTTAATTAATGGTCTGCCAAGAAGACAACCACCTTCATTATCTATATATTCTCCCCCTGCAATCCTATTTAAAAGAGATTGTCGAATATCATCATTAATTTTTGTTTTTTTAGATACAATGCCGAGTTGTTCATCCAATGCAGATTTAAGTTTTTTCCATAATTTACAACGAGATTGTAGGATATCATTGCGTGCAGCATTAAGCTCAAAAGGATAGCCAACCTCAGAACAAACAGTGCCACCAGTGCCAAAAGTATAATTTGGATATTCACGAATGAAAATACCTTGATTATAAACTTTTAATGTCGATGTTGGTTTTAATTCAACATGAACATTGTCAACATGGATAGATGATTTCAATTCATCAATAGAACGATTGATTTTTGTGTCGTTAAAATAAACTTCAATAGGCGCAAATGCTGACATTCTAGCTAATTCACGTTTAATAGTCACAATTTCGTTTGGCATAATAGCTTCATAAAACTGACCAGTAATATGACAGCCGTCAATACTTTCTGGAACTTCCATGATGTCATATTCCATTCCATTATTCTTGATGTCAACTTCCATTGTCATGTTATGTGTATGCCAGTGGTTTTTAGAAAAAGCCCAAAGTTGTGCACGACCAATACCAAATTTACCATAGACACGGTAATTTTCATCGCAATTACCATGATCAAAACCAAGATAGCCAAAAACTTCATCAATACATTTTTTCTTTTCTTCGGTGGTGTAGTTAGCATCTCCAAAGCCATCACCATTATCTTGAATTGTATAATCAATGCCGTTTGGTGCAATAAAAATACGAATTTCAGTGGCTTTTGCATCTACGCTATTCATAATGTATTCAAGCAATGCTTTTTGAATAGAACCAGCTTGATTATAAATAGTTTGATGGATAAGTTGATTACCAGCTTTAATAACTTTTTTTTCTGCTATCATGATTGTTAACCTTATTCTGTGTATGTTCTGAAATTATACACGAGCAGGTATAAAAATTCAACAATTAAACGAAAACAATGTCGTTTAATTGTTTTCTCTCATTTTTTTAATAACTTCGAGTTCTTCTTCTGTCAATGCTGTCATTGTTTTTGGTTTGTAGTCTGGATGACAATGTTTGCAAGTTCCTCTCATGCAAGAAGAATCATAATGATCGTCGATCATATGTTTAAATTGTGAACATGTTTCTTTATGTGGATGAAAAAGATGGCTTATACCACCGTCACACTCAGGACAAGTAGGTCGTTTAAATTTACCATCCGCTTTATCTTTTAAGTATTGAGCGATTTCTTCATCTCGAAGCGTGTCTTGCTCTTTTGATTTATTTGACATTATTGTTTCTCTCTTTTTTAATTTTCAACTTTAATACATTTACCAAAAATATTTTTTCGTGTAATTGTTCCATTGATATGTCCCTTGTTGTTTGCAATTTTAAACTGACTGCCTTTAATTCCTTTAATGAGATGCAAATATTGGTTGCCATTAACATTACAGAGGACAATATCGCCTTTTTTAAGTTCGTAGTCATCATGGATGGGTTCAACAGTGCAAAGTTGCCCTGAATTAATTTTACCAGTCATTGAGTTCCCACGGGGTCGGAATTGAATAGTATCTCCCGATTGCAGTTGTTTAATATAGTTAGTTGCCCAGCCCATAATTAGTCCTTAATCTTTTTTAGGTGGAATATAAAAAGCGTTATCCTTATCACCTTTATAATTTTCAAAAAATGCATTAAAAAGGGGTTCTGTTGGGTCAAGCAGTCCGTCTGGTCTTGGATTACCATGATCCCATTCACCAGTAACTCTAATGCCTGTTTCATAAAGTTCCAAGTGTAGCATCGTCATAGGTCGTCCTTTATCTTTGGTAAGAACAGTCTCAAGTTCCCCTAATTTTTGTCCACGAGTCACCTTATCACCAATAGAAAAATCTTCTGAATTTAAGATTTCGCCATAAACAACAACGCCAGATGCCCCTTCAACAAGAAGAGCTTGGGTGTTATTCCAGTGTGGACTTGGAACAGGTGCTTTTTCTCCTGTAAACCATTCAATTCCAACAACAACACCATCTTCAACCGCAAAAACAGGATCTTCTGGATCACCATAAAGATCAATTCCTTCATGAGTATGAAATCGACGAACTGCAGCAAATTGTCCAAGTTCATCAGGTAAAATAGTTGCTTCTTTCAATGGATAGAACCATTTAGACATAGTGTTTCCTCTTAATTTATTATCGTATTGTAGCGGAAATCAAAAAATTATGCAAGGTTCATTTTCAAAACAATATTGGAATAAATGATTAAACAGTAAAGGTTTTATTATTTACATGATGTGATAAAATAAAAGAAAAAGGAATTTTATGTCATTTAATAATTTTAAGGTAGACGGTGGACTGTTAAAGTCAATAAGTGGATCACATGAAGATGATCGAATGAATATAAACGATAATTTGGCGATGAATACCGATATATCAGAGTATAAGTTGGAAAAAATATTTGAATATTTAGAAAAAAACGAACTAAATGTAGGATTGTTGTCAGAAATATCAGTAAATGAAGGCTCTCGTGGAAAGGGAGTTGGTAAGAAATTAATGGATTTATATATGTCGAAAATATCAGCGAACACTGATGTTGATATTCTTATAGCAAGAACACTAAATGAGCAAAATAAAGGTTTTGACTTGGAATCATTTTATGAAAAGTATGGTTTTGAAGGTCTATTGCTTGAAGATGGTGATTTATTTATGGTAACAAAAGGATTTAGAGATGTATTTGATGATATTCTTGATTTAGATAAAGAAAGAGAATTAATATTAAATTGGTTTGAAAAAAATGAAGTTAAAGATGATAAAGATAAAAAAATGCTAGAATTCACAAAAAAAAGAAAAGAATATAAAAATATAATTGGAAAAAAAATGGATAAAATAATAAGACAATTTGAAGAACATGAAATATATAATGTCGTTTCAAGAATTCATAACGAGGGCGATTTATCGGATGGAGATTTAGCAGATAGGCTGGAAGAGAATACGTATTATAATCATGTAGTGGATTATAAGTTATCAGACATTGACTTAAATGCTTATCATTTAGATGAAGATAAAATTGAAGATATTATTTATGAAATAGAAGAAAAAGGTATTGCTACAATGCCTAAAATTATCATAGATAAAAATGGTAAGATTATTGATGGATTGCATAGAGCGAATGCATTAAATAGATTGGGTTATAAAAAAATAGATCTGCTTAAAGGTTCAAATGAGAAATTTGAAATGGAATTTAAGAAAGAATTGTTCATTGAATCAATGGGGATTTATAAAATTTCAAATGAGTTTGGAAGTATTTCAGTAATGGAAGATGCCAAGTATTCTCCTGCTGACAGTTCTGTATTTGAATTTGTTGTTGAAGAGGAATACAGAGGACTTGGTGTAGGCACAGAGCTGTTGAAGGAGGCAATGTGTCAATATCCTAACCTTGGTGCACAAGTATCTTCTATAGCATCATTAAAAGTTTTTCTTGAGTGTGGTTATGAACCAATGGATTTAAAAACAAAAGGGCTTTTTGATTTAAACCCAACAAGCTATGACTTTAAAGTGTTTAATAAAGATCCTGAATTATTAAATGGTCAAGCAGCGATGTATAGAAATAGCATTGAATTGTTCTCAAAAAAAATGAATGAGTCAATAGAGTTATTTAAAGATAATGGTGGTTCACTTTATATGGATGATAAAAGAGAAATGCCAAAATTAAAGAAAAAGAAAAAATTAAAAATATAAAAGAAAAGAAAACATTTATTTTAAATGTTTTTTTTTGACAAAAATAAAATGAAGAGTATTATGTTTCACAATAAAGAAAAAAGAGAGAGATTCGATAATGCAGTATTTAAAACAATTTTTATTCCAAAAAGCTTGGATTGGTTCAATTATTGCTGGCATATCTTTTGCTGTTGCATTGAAAAATATAGTGCAGATTTTGTTAACAGAAACTCCAGATAATGTTCCTTTGTACTTAGTTGGAATATTTTTGCTAATATTCTTTATCCTTTTTGCTTTTATATCTGTATTCATGCTGATGCTTACGCCATATAGAAGGAGATTAATGGATAATAAAGCAATCGAAGAAATAACATTGAAATTACCTACGTTATATTCATTTGCCGAAAACTCTGAGATAGATATAGAAATCCCATATCCAGAAGACGGTTCGATAGATGATTTGCTTCACAAAGAGAAAAGCAATTCAGTTTCAATGTTGAATATGGAAAAATTTAGCATAAAACTGCTTGATAAAAAAAATAATGAATTAAAGACAAAAATCTATACATGCTTGGAAGACAAATATGTTATATCAGTAGCCTTAGAAGATCCTTACGATCTAGAAAACATATCTTCAATTGAAATAAAGAATCCAAGAGAATTAGAAATGTCAATCAAACAAATATCTTATAATGGAAAATAAGAAAAGACCTCTGATAAGAGGTCTTTTTTTTAGTCTTTTATTTTGAAAAAGAAACCAATGTTTTTAACAATAGTGTTTTTTTTATGATTTTTAAGTAAATCATTAAACTCTTCTTTTTCAATAATAGTATAATCTGGTGCTCTTTTAAAGAAAACGGGTTGCAAAATATTAAAAGTGCCACCTGATAGAAATTGCCCTAATTGAACAGCTTCTAATGGTTTATTTCGACAAATATTTTGAATATCTGATGGAGTGAAATCACTTTTATCAGGATTTTTTGCTATGTATGTCAAAAACACTCTTGCATGAGTATGTAATTTCAATAGTTTTTTTGGTGTTAATTCTTCCATTTGGTCAGAAATTTGATTAAGATAATCTTCTGCCGTCTTTATTTTGTCTTGAACAGTATTCATAAATTACCTTATTTTGATAGTATTAAGTCAAAAGAATCATTAAATGGAGATTGGCGAACTTCACGACCATGATCTTTTAAAAAATACTCTAATGTAATTTTATAGGTGTATTCAAGAGATTGTTTTTCTTGAAGTTCACTTTCAGGGTAATGTTGTTTGTTTTCCAATGCAACATTTTCATTTTTAAGAGCTTGAATTTTTTTCTGAAGTTTTTTTATCTCTTTTTCATTTTCACTAACTTTTTGCCTTACAGTACCGTTATTCTTTTTCTTTCCATCTTTTTGTGCTTTATTGATTTTTTTACGTTTTTCAATAAACGCATTTTTGGTATTAATGACTTCCATTAAAATATCTTCTTTATCTTTGATATAGTTGACATAATTTTTAAAATCATTGTTTTCTGAATGAAAAGCATCTTTAAATTGTTGAACAACGAATCGCTTTATACTTTTGTTTGGCTGATCATAAATATTGTTTGATTCGAAAAAATCGACGACAAACAAAAAATCAGAAGAATGTTGCTTGAATTCATTAAAATTAAAGAATGATCTTTTTTTATCATGAGAATCATACTTAGATACAGTAGCGACATCAATCCTTGTTTTTTCTTTTAAATCGTCGTAATCTTTAAAAGAATCAGGGAACATTAAATTGATTTCTAAAAAACAATCTTTGATTTCAAAAAAATAAAAATAGTGCATGTATCTTAAATAATCAAAATAAACAATATTTGTCTCATCTCTGTTTTCTCGAAACATTTCAAAGACTTTATCGGAATTGTTTTCAGAACGAAATGAAGAATTGGAAGATGCTCTTTTAATAAACCCTCCTCTCAGTGAATTCATTGTCGTTTTCATATCTTTAATTAGTTTACTTTTTAATGGATGTCCCATATTTTTTAAGCCTCATCATGCATTATCCCAAAACATGATAATAACACAAAAGAACAAGTGAAATCAAGTGTTTTGGATAAAATCAAGAAGTTCTTTTTGGTTGCAATCAATATTTATATCAGAACAAGAAGGGATTTCGTTCCAAGAAAAAAATGTTCTTAAGTAGGTTTGTTGAAGTTTAA
Source organism: Laminaria ephemera (assembly GCA_036873875.1). Lineage (NCBI taxonomy): Eukaryota > Phaeophyceae > Laminariales > Laminariaceae > Laminaria > Laminaria ephemera. Next base: position 18,914 of record JAYJMJ010026533.1, on the reverse strand, counting down.
AATCTTTAAGATAATGGAAAGACCCTGGATCTAAAGATTTAATAGCGTTTGAAAAATTATAGTTATTAATAAATTTATTGTTTAAGTTTAATTGTGAATAAAAAATAAAAAAATGTTTATGATCTTTCATTAATACAGGGAAAACACGATCAAAGGAGTTGATGTTAAACATTCCGTATGTGCTATTTATAAAGAAATAGCCTTTATTATTAAGTTTTTTCATAATTTCGCTATATCGAAAAAAATATTTTTCATTGAAACATGAAAGGTTGTCAACCACAATAGGAATTTCTTTATTCTTGTTAAAAGGCAAGTTTTCTAAAAATGAAAATATTTTGTTTAAGTTTTCTTCATAAATATCAACAGTTGTGGCAGGAAGATAAGGCATTAAAAACCCAATATTTTTATCTTTAAGATTCCGTTGTGTTTCTTCTTTTAAAAAATCAAATTTCATTAACTCATAGTGAGTTTTTGGCGTTAATGAATGAAATAAAAAACAATCTTTTTCTTTCCCATGATGTGTTAATAAAGAATTAATGTTTTCGAGAAAAACACTTGAGCCTTCAAAGTTTAAAAAAATGAAAGAGTTGATTTGTTTTTCATTCAATAAATCATTTAAAAAATCAAAAAGAACGGATGATCGTCCAGATCCATCACCCCCACCAACAATAATGTTCTCTTTTTCTTTTTTTTCAATTAAAACTTTTTTTTGAAGATATTTTTTTAGAACAAACTTTTTTTGAAAGTTTGTTCTTTTTTTTAAAAGTTGATTTTCCTTAATAACGTTAATAAACATAATTGTCCTTTGAAAAAATTCAATGATGTCTAATTGTAACAGGTTTTGAAATAAAAAAAAGACCAGAGCAGCTCTTTTTTATTGTTTTATGGTTTTATTTTTTTTGTTTTTTTAGCAGATTTACTTTTTAAAGAATGACGATGTTCTTCTAGCCTTTCAGACCTTTTTTGTTCTTGACTTTTAACTAAGTTTGAAACAAAAGAGACCAATGAGGTATCTTCATTTTCATTATTTTCTTTTTTAAAAAAAATTGATGCACTATGAATGTTCTTCTCTTGTAATGACATTATCGCAATACTTAATGGAATTTCTTCTTCATTAAGTTCTTTACACAAATGTTGAATAAACCCTGAGTTTTTTAATTCATCAATTATTTTGTCCTCTGATTCTTTTCCATTTTTAAAAGTGATGTGTCCAGAGTTAGAATTAAAAGATAAAACTTCTTCATCTCTTATGCATAAGACATCATCTTGATATATAGGTATATCAAATGAACTAACAACGTCATCAAGGTTTTTTATACTGCCCTTTTTAAAAGTAATATTTTTTAAGAATTTATTATCCATATATTTATTTCCTTATTTTATATTAATAAATTGTATCATATAAATCAAAATAATAAATACATTTCTTTTAAAAATCAAATCCTTTTTGTTTAACAATTGAATTAATTTTATTCTCAATAATATGAATAAATCGAGATAAATAAATAAAACAACAAGACATGATTAATAACACCAGTGTAGTAAAGAAAACATCTATTTCAGGTTCTATATTTATTCCTACCATAATAAACAATGAAATAATTCCATAAATTAAGTAACTTTTATTGTTTAAAACAAAACTATTACAAATAAATAATGCAATAACGATAAATGAAGAAAGGTCATCATAGTAATCAAAAAATGAAAGGCTTACAAAAAATAAGTAAAAAGCAAAAAAATGGTTGAGAACTTGAAAGCAGTTTTTGTTTATTTTCTCAAATTTAAGTAAGAAAACGGAGGAAAAAACAAACAAAAATGCAATGCCAAAATTAATAATTTCAAAAAGGGTGTCATCATATCTTGGTAGGACTTCATCTAAGCAGAAATTAATACCTGCAACCAAAAAGAAAAATGCTTGCGCCAATTGCAAAGGGATCTTATATTTGTGGTATTTCCAGATAGAAAAAATAGTCATTAAAAGGCTGAGAACTGCAATTTCAAGTGATTTTTCAAAATCAAAATTAGGTTCTAAAAAGATTATTCCTGCAACATAAAATAATCCAATCGAGATAGAATCAAATACAGAGGCAATTTTAAAACTTTCCATTTTGTTAAATTTACTAAAGAGTTTTAATGTAATAAAACCAAATATAGAACAGACTCCTGATGAAACATATTCGTTATCGAATGAAAAGGAGAATACAAATAAAAACATGAAAGCAATAATGCTGAATACAATTCCAACAATTGACATCGGATTAAAATTGTTTTTTTGATTTGAGTTTTTTATGAAAGAATAAAGTTCTTCAACTTGATCTTTTTTAATGATATTTGCTTTCGCTGCATCATTGAGAATTTCTTTGTTTATTTTCATGATTTTTCCTATTTATCTTTATTTAAAAATTATTTCTTCAAAGGTGTTAAATGCAAACTTGTTTCGGTCAAGGTTATAAAAACTATGATCAGGATTGTTTTCAATGATCATTTCTTCATTTTCAAAAACAAATATTCGGCTATGAACTTCATTGTTACTTTTAAGTTTTAACGTTCCAAATATCAAATTGTGTTTATCACAGACAGCTTTTAGTTTTGGATTCATTTCTTTAAGTAACATTGCAGGCACATCACCATATTTTGCAAGAGAAATAAAAGTAACTTCTGTGTTTGTTTTTATTATTTTCAAATTTAGAAATTGTCGAAGAAGATCATCCATTTCTCTTTCTTTTCCACGAATGTAAGAATCTTGAATAAGAAGAGTGTCTGCTTCTATACCAATAGCACTTGGGAAAACATCTCTTATCCCTCTTACTTGTCCAACCTTAAAACTGTGCTTCTTAATACCCATTTTTTCAGATTGACTATTTTTTAAAATAAGACTGTTGTATTGTTGCCTTAATTTGTCATGTTCTTCTTTTATTTTATTTGTTTGAATATGATTAAGTTTGTTTGTTTTATTCTTGCCATCATTCTCTTCAATTAATTGATTATACTTTGTTTTAAGATTTTTATTTTCTTTAAGTATTCGTTTCGTTTCTTTATTTTCAAAGTTATTATATTTGTCATTTTCAATACGTCTTTGTTCTGCGGCATCTTCTACGTCTTTGGAAATAAGTTTCATCCCAACATAAAGACAAACAGGTATTGTTTTTCGATAGGCAGTGCTTTGTAGGTCGAACGCAAGCCAAGCCCCTGTTAAAACCCAGATTGCAGGACCTAATGCTTGGAGACCAGGATTTCTTTTAACAAATTGTCCAGCAAGAATACGTAACGCTGTCTCACCCGCAACAACAAGAATAGTTTTTTGTATAATAGAGGATATTATACCAGAAGTAATATTATGTCCTAAATGCTCGATCATAGTCGTAACAATATCTGAATCGTTTTTTTCGATAAGATAAATGACCTCCGAAATATCACTATAGTTAAGGTCAGTGGCATTAAGCATTTTTTCGACATCTTCAGGTTTAGCATCTTTCAATTCTTTTCGAACTATTTCTTTCACAATACGCTTAAGTTTGTCTTCTTCTGGAAGATGTTTATTTATATTAAATTTAAGTTTATCAATAATATCATTAAGCATGACATTCGTTGAAACATAAGTTTCTTTGTTAGTTAGTGATCGATAAGCACTAGCAAGATCAGCCGATGCAAAATACCTTATATCGTTATCCATAAGCGATAAAATGTTGTCATTTGGTTTTTTCTTAATTTCATTTACTAATTTATTTCTTTTTTTGTCCTTAGTAAAGGAAAGTTTACTATTTAATCGTTTTGAAATGTAAACAAAATCATCTTTGTTAAGTTTTTTTAATATGTTTTTCATTTTTTTCAATGTCCATTATTTTTTAAATTAAAACTGGTATTGTAAATCAATAAGGTCTTTAGCATTTTGATTAAAATGTCGAAAACCAATGAAATTAGATTCACTAAATATATTGTCTTTATGTTTTTCTTTAATCGTAGAAGAATATCATCAATTTAAAATAAAATCAATTATGCAAAAATAAAAAAGACTTCCGAAGAAGTCTTTTTTTTATCGAACCATAAAAACGGCTTTTTGTTTGATAATGTTTCTGTTTACCCAAACACTTTTTGCTAATCGACAATTATTGTTAGCCCATCCAGTTCCACAGCTACCAGTTCTACCATATCCAGTAACTGAACTTGCAATTCGGAATATATTGGTTGTAATTAAATGTCCCCATATTTCAGATTGACCCCAATAATTATACATAGTTGTGTTGGTGTCAAACCATCTATAACTATTATGATAAGGATCTCCACTAAAGGCTTCTCCCCAAGGAACACCATTGAATGATACATATTCATTTTTAGCTCTTCCATTTTGATAATCATTTTTATTCAAATAAAAACCAATCATATCAACTTCTACTTCACCAAATCGTCCTGTGTTGTATTTTGCAAAATAAGGAATAAGAGAATCATCATAAGCTGCACCATGTAGATCAATAAAACTTTTAACAGCATATTCACTATATAAAGGCCATCTTGTTAATCGAGTATTTTTGATGTCATTAGGATCATTGTTAGGAATCCCCGATGTAGAAGTAGGATATCCTTCAATATAAAGGTTTTGGTCAGCGACTATTGTCCAGCCACCACCATCAGTGGTCATATCACAAAAAACAGTTCGGCTAGATGAGTCAGTTGTTATTAGGTATAACCCATCGCCTGTGCTTCCATGACTATTTAAAACATCTTTGCAAGATTTTGCAACAAATAACCCTGTTTCATCATATTCATTTTCAACAACAATTGTCTTTTCTTCTGTAGAATTCGTTTCGTTTCGTTCTCCGTTAACTATTTTTACTTCTGTTGTCGTTTTTGCCTGATTTTGAGAACATTTTTCAGTTTGAGTAAAAGTCATTCCCTGGTAATAATCATTAGGGTTAAGTGTATCTGAGCAGTCAAAACTACTGCCAATATTAGTCCATTCACTTATTTCTGTTTCTAATGTTTTAACGACATCATAATTATTTTTTTGTTTGACAATTATATTAAATTCTTGTGCATATGTTCCACCAAATAACCCAATAAGGATAGCAGAAGATAAAATTTTTGTTTTTTTATTCATTATATTGCTCCTTTTTATCGAACCATAAAGACGATTTTTTGCTTAACAGTATTGCGATAAACCCAAGCAGTTTTTAATTCTCTACATGCATTATTAGCCCAAGCTGCTCCACAGCCTGCAGTCCTTGCATATCCTGTATGATTACTTGATATTCGGAATAAATCAGAGTTAACAAGGTGTCCCCAAACATCAGCTTGTCCCCAGTGATTATAAGTCATTCCACTTTTGCCAAACCAATAGTATCCATAATAATTAGGATGTGAATGTGAATCCCCCCATGCCACACCATTATGTGTAACATATTCATTTTTAGCTCTACCATTTTGATAATCACTCTTATCAAGAAGGAAGCTAATCATGTCAACTTCAACTTCACCAAACGAACCTGTATTGAATTTTCGAAATTCATCATTTACAGATGCATCATAAGGTGCGCCATGCAGGTCTATGACACTTTTAATTGCATATTCTGTATAGGAAGGCCATCTTGTTAATCGACTATTTTTAATATCGTTAGGATCATTGTTAGGAATCCCTGCATTAGCATTAGGATAACCTTCGACATATAAATTCTGATCAGCAACAAGAGTCCAGCCACCGCCATCAGTAGTCATGTCACAAAAAACACTTCTATTAGTAGAATCGGTTCTTATTTGATAATAATCATCACCAACACTTCCATGACTATCAAGAATATCTTTACACGAAGAAGCTATGAACAAACCATTGATGTCATATTCGTTTTGAACAGTAATTGTCCTTTTTTCTATTGTTATTATTTCTTGGAGTTCGCCATTTATTTTTTTTGCAGTAGTTGTTGTTTGTTCTTGTTTTTGATCACAATTATCAATTTGTGTAAATGTCATTCCGTTGTAATAATCATTAGGGTCTAATGTAGGTGTACAATTATGTATTGTTCCAGTGTTTTCCCATTCACTAATCACAGTATCAAGAATTTCAACAATGTCGTAGTTATTTTTTGATTTATTAACAACCATATTAAATTCTTGTGCTTGTGAAATTCCAGCCAATCCAATTAATATAGAAGAGCATAATATTTTTATATTCATTTTTCAATCCTTTTTTCATCCCTAACAACATTATATGTTAGCAAAAAAAAATGTCAAAAATCAGATAATTTCATTATGAAAGATGAAGAAAAAAGACCATCGATAGGTCTTTTAATTTTTTCTAGGTTTAATTAATAATAATTACCCGATTCTATTCTTTGTCCTTTTTCTCTTAATAATTTTTTTTATTGGTTCTTTTTTTGCATAGAAATTATCAACAATGTTGTCTAAATTATCTTTTATTTTATCAAAATTTTTATATTCAACATCTTTTATTTCCTCAAAAAAAATATTTTTTATTTCATTAGGCGTTTTATTATTTTCTTCTTGTTCACAATAAGAATGAAGCAGATGTATAAATTCTTCTTGTCCCTCTTCTTTGTCCAAAGAATAGGTTAATCTTAATTCACTGAACTCTTCTTGAATATCAATAAAAGGTTTATAAAATTCAGTTTCTAAATCAAATGCAGCATGTATTGATAATATTTGACTCGGATCGAACACAACGCAGAGATCATCATTTCTTGTTCCCTTTATAAAGATTGCATCCTTTTTTTCTAATCTGACATCATGCATCATATCATGACCATTAATGTCAAATCTATCTGCTGGTGTGTAATAATCACTGTCAGTTGATGCTGTGTAAGGATTTTCAAATTTTAAAAATACACTCCATACGTGACCTTTTTCACCTTTAGAATGGATGTGGGCATAATTTTCAGCACTACGTTTCTTTTTTATAAAGAAAAAGCCTGACCTTTCTGAATAAGTGTAGTTTTTTCCAATTGTAGAAGTGTCGAATCGATCAAATTTATTGGCGGTACCGTGATAATAAATATCATCTGTTTTAAACCCCATTTGTTTTGCCCTTTCATATCGAGCTTCATCAGATAGATCTAATCCTTTTTCAACGGCATTGACCCAAGCTGATGCTTCGGTGTTTGATTCACCTTTGTAACCCATTTCTTTCGCTGTATCAATTATGTTTTTGTTTTCCATTTAATTTTTCTCCTTTATATTTATATTTTAACATTTAAGAATTATAAATCAAAAAATAATGTTATTGTTTTTTCTTTATAAACATGATAAGATAACGCTCTTATTTCGTGGGTGGAGGATAAAATATGGGTGCTTGGTCTTGTACAGTTTTAGGTAGTGATAATGCATTAGATATGCTTGATGAAATAAAAGATAGTTTGTTTAATGAACTTGAAAAAGAAGGTTTTATTCATGAAAATAAAGAAGATTATGAAGATTTTTCATTTTATCCTCTTGAATCTATTGAAAATGAGGACTTGAATGAACTACAATATAAAGTTAGAGAACTATTTGAAAAATGGGTTCTTGATAAAAACTCTACGTTATATGGAACATTGGATGAAAACTGGTATTTAGTTGTTTCTTCTATTGCAATGTCATACGGGATTGAAATGCCTCAGCATCTTAAAGATTTTGCTTTGGCTGATGCTGAGGGAGATGAGTGGGCAGAAGAAAGTGATGAAAGAAAAGATTATATGAATGCATTTATTGATGCAATAAATCGTTATGAAACTGGAAAGCCACTCTTGGAGCCAACAGAAGGATTGTTTGATAAATTGTATAATGCTTCTTCTTCTGATGTTGTGAAGAAAGCTCTTGCTTGGAAAGAAAAAGATGATTTATAAACGTCAATAGAAGTAAAAAAAAAGAAACCAGATATGGTTTCTTTTTTTTTGTTATCACATTCGATTGTCGTTTCGTTTTTTCTTTTCTGGTTTTGGTGTGTAAGTGTAACGAAGGTTTGTTAATGCCTTACCTAAAAGGTTTAGACCTTTCCACTTAGAAGGATTAGCAATGTCAGGATGATTTTTAGCAAGTTTAACGCCATATATGTCATCTTATCCACTATAACACTTTCTATCGTCCAAAACTATTTATTTCTAATTAACATTCCTTTCTAAAGGCTTTTAATATCTAATGTTTTTAAGTCGAAACTTTACTGTCCTTGAAAAAAAAATATTTACCTATATACTAATTTAATGGCTCGCATCACCATATCATCCAAGAAATCTTTCTAGATTTGATAAGCTTAGGCAGATGTAAATTTTTATATATCATAAATATTTTTTATTATTAACAACTTTCTTGGAGACTTAATTAACTAAATAATAAAAGGTAACAATATGGCTAAATATATACATAAAAATCTTGTAAAATTCATAAAATCTGATTCTAAGAGAATTAAAGATAAACATAAACATTTAAAAATTACATACATACTCAATATTCTTTCAACATATTTTGGTTGGAGGCATTTTAATGAATTAAAACTAAATCTAGATAAATCAGAGTATAACCAAGATAATTCACTCATTAAAATTAATAAAATAAAATATAAAGATCTTAATATCTTTAAAGACGAGTATATAAAATTTATAAACGATAAATTTAATAATGGAACAGAAAGGCACGACCATGATCCTTTATTTATAAAAAAAGGTCCTTTTTATAGGTTAAAAACAATCGAAAACGATTTATTTATAGAAAAAGTTAAATCAATCACACTTATTGCAAAAAAAGAAAAATATTTAATTTCGTATGATTTGTTAAAATTATTTGAACCTTTATATTTTATAAATGCAAAAGAAGGAAGAGAAACCCCAGAAGAAGCATATAAAAACAATATAGAAGATTGCCGTTGTTTCGATAACTGTCCAAATCCTTACGAAAATGGAGATTGTGGTGGGTGTGATATATGTTCGGATAATTGTTATTGTGACGAAAATAAAGAACCTATTGATAATAAATTTGATTTAATGTCTTGGATGTTATTTAGTTTTGACGAAATAATATCATTATTTGATTCTCCAAAAATTTTCAACAAAAAAGAATCTATTTTATTTTTAAAACGTTTTGAGAATAACTTAAAAACAAAACATATTCAAAAAGATAAAACAAATGGTAAAATAATAAAAGAATGTAAAATAAAAATTCAAGAATTATCAAAAAGCAATTTAAATTACAGAACTAAAATAGCAATAATTTTTGAAATAAATAGAAAACTTAGATATGGTATAGAATCTTGCAGTATGCTAGATGGATTATCAGAAGTAGCTCTACAAATATTCTTTGAAAAATCAGAAAATGATAAAAATGTAAACTTATTTTTTAAATATGATTACAAGGAATTTCTAGATTATATTTCTGATTATAGGAATAATTCTTTCGACAAAGAGACTTCCAATTTACTTTATCTTTGTTTAAATAATTCACAACTTTTAAAAAATCTAATGATAATTAAAAATGATTGAGCCGTATTGGTTTGAATGTTGAAAAAATAGATAGTATATTATAAACAAAAAAAGAGTGTTGAATAACACTCTTTTTTATTGATTTTATAGTTTAAGGACGATTTATGTTTCTATTCTTATTTGTTTTTTTTTGATTTAATTCAATTGTAAAATCATAACGTAAGTTTGTTAAGGATTTTCCAAGAAGATTTAACCCCTGCCATTTAGACGGATCAGAGATACGAGAATCTGTTTTTCTCATCCCTACACCATATAGTTTATCTTATCCACTATAACACTTTTATGTTGTCCAGAAAAATATCATAAAAAGATCTCTCCATATTTAAAATAATTTAAAACAATTGAAAAAATATACAAAAAAGAAGTGTATATGACTATTAATGAAAAAGTTCTTATGTAATAGATTAACCCATTTTTTTCAGCTCTTTTTTCTTTATTTCTAATATCACTTGTTGCAATAAGCCCTAATAAAAAAAATACAAATGATATAAAATTAATAAAATCATTATCCATACCAACTCTACCACTCATTGTAGAATAAGGTATCTTTGGTGCAATTAACTTATATAAGTATGCAGCCCAATATAAAACAAGTATATGATTTAATATTACTCCTTTTTTTTGCTCCTTTTCTAATTTACTATCATTATAAAATCTTGCCTTAAAAAGAAAAGTAGCTATGTTTTTAATTTTTTTCATAATATAAATCCTTTTTTTTATTTTAAATCACTTGAACCTATGTTTATTTTAAAAGAAAAAAGAATGTTTATAGTAATCTTTTTTTATTTTGTAGTTTAAGGGCGATTTTTATTTATATTCTTATTTGTTTTTTTTTGATTTAATTCAATTGTAAAATCATAACGCAAGTTTGTTAAAGCTTTTCCAAGAAGGTTTAGACCTTTCCACTTAGAAGGATTAGCAATGTCAGGATGATTTTTAGCAAGTTTAACGCCATATATATCATCTTATCCACTATACTACTTTTATATCGTCCAAAAATACATTCTACTATTCATTTGTTTTATTCATTTGTTTTTTTTAATTTAAAATAAATTGTCTCTAAATAATTATTAATTCTTATTATATTGTTTTTTAAATGTTTTCCTTTATCTTCTATTTTATGAACATCTCTAATTTCAAGATCTGAATATAAAATTTCCAGAGTTAGAATTTCCATTTCTAATAATTTTATTAGATCTTGGTGGATAGAATCTAATTCATTACCATTATATAGATTTCTGTATTTATAAAAACTATTTTTTAAGAAGTCAGAAAAAATAATACCTTCTTTTTTTTCTATTATTAATTCAACTAACAATTCATAATTTATTACCACTTCATTAATCTTTTTTTCTTTACATTTTTTATCTATATCAGAATGACAATTCCAGTCAGTTATATCTTTATTAATTTTTTTATTTATAAAATTTTCCATTTTTTTATATATTTCGTCTTCGTTTGAAATATATTTATTTCCAATATCAAAAAAATGTTTTGATTCGGTTAATTTTTTTTTATCTTTAATAAAATCCAAAGTTTCTCGATACGAAATAAAAGCTTCAGCATTATATTCAAATAATTTAAGTTCTTTTTTCAAGAAAGGTATATAGTTTTCTAATACTCTATTATATTTTTCATTTTTCATTTTTTGTATTTCAGTTTTAAGTTTTTTTGAATTTGAAGTCATCTCTTTTATGATCTTGTCTTTTTTATATATATCTAAGTTTAATTCATTTAAAATAATATTATTTTTATTTATTTTAGACTCAAGTGATGTTTTTTCTATATTTAAAATTACAATATCTTCTTTTTTCTTAGTGATATCTTTACTTAGGGATTCAGCTATTTTATTTGGTACATTTGTAAAAAATATAGTAAATATGGTTATAATTAAAGTTATGATTATTGCAGACGTAGATATTATGTCTTTATATTTTTCTGTAGCTTTTAGTAATTTTTCCATTTAGATTCCTATTAATATGTTTATAACTTTAATTATAACATATTTTTTCTTTTTATCATTGATTTTTTACAATATTATTAAATCAAATTGAAGAAGCTGGTGATTAGTGAATAATTAGCTAAAATTGTAAGAAGCATAAAAAAAGCCCTTTTTTTCTTTAATTCTTGATATCAATTGAAAATATTGATGAATATGTTATAATATAAATAATAATTAGAGGAATTAAAATGAGTGAAACTATAAAATTTTGGAAGGGTGGAAACATTACTTCTATGACAGGCAATAACATCTTCGTATATGGCGCAAACCCTGAGTTTCGCAATGGTCTTGGTGCGGCAAAAGCGGCACGAGAATTTGGTGCAAAGCCTTATGGCGGTGGTAGAGGTATTGTAGGTAATACTTTCGGTCTTATCACTAAAAATCTTAAAGCAGGTTTTGTTGAAAAAGAAACAGGTATTGTTTATGATTCTACTGGACATAGAAGTGTTTCACCTGAAATGATCAGTGATAATATTGATGAGCTTTATCAATGTGCATTAGATAATCATGAAAAGAAATTCTTTATTGCTTATAAAAATGATGGTCGTAATCTAAATGGCTATACGAATAAAGATATGTGGGACTTATTCACAGATAATAAATATGTTCCTGAAAATATTCGTTTCCACGAGAGTTTCCGTGTATTTCTTAAACAAACAAATAATCTTACACAAGCAGGTGTAAAAAAGCGTGAAAATATGTCTAAGCTGAAAGAGGTTTATGATGTAGCGAAAGAAACAGGTGATGTTAGAACAGCGACAATAAACCCTAACGGTGAAAAAACTGAATCAAAACCAGAACACGGTGGAATGGATTATAATGAGGCAATTAAAATAGATAATCAACCAAGAGAAAATTTTACTTTTTTCTGGCATTCTCCATCGCCATTCAGTCAGTGGCATCCATCTATTTTTAAAGTAAAAGATATTACGTTTACATCTGGTGAACAATTTATGATGTATTGTAAAGCTAAATTATTTAAAGATGAAGCTGTTGCACAAGAAGTTTTAGATGTAAATATGTCGGAACATATCTTTTATGATAAAGAAGGTGTTGAAACTCATCGTGAAGATACTGTTGTTAAAAAATATTTTACTGGTCAAATAACTAAACAAGATATTTTAAGTGATTATAAAACCAGAAAAGAGTGGGAAGGATTTCAAAAACAGGTTAAAAATCTTGGGCGTAAGGTTAGAAATTATGATGATCCCACTTGGATTAAACACCGTGTTCCGTATGTGGCAAAAGGAAACTTTGAAAAATTCATTCAAAATGAAGATATCAAACAAGAATTATTGAATACAGACGGGACTATAATGGCAGAGGGTAATTATTTTGATAAAATTTGGGCTATAGGGATTAAAGAATCTGATCCTAACGCAACAAGTCCTTCTAAATGGAAAGGTTTAAATCTTCTTGGTAAGATATTAACGAATCTAAGAGAGAAACTTAAATTAGATCTTAAAAATGAGTTAGAGTTTAATCAAGAAAATGAAATTCATTCGAAAGAAGAAACTCAGAAAAGAAAAAAAAGAAAAGTAAAACCTTAAAAAAATTTATTTGATAATATTATTCTCAATAAAAAAACATAACAACTGGAGATAAACTTTGATATTTATATTAAAACAAAAAATTTATCTCTATATCAAATAAAAAGCCAGTTCGTACTGGCTTTTCAATTACTTAAATTTTATAATACCACATTATGTAAACGTCTTGATAATATATTATCGCTTTTTTATTGTTTTAATTAAAATCGTTAAAATGTTTTTCCATTGCATTATAAAATGCAGTTTTTCTTTTATTTGGATAACCTTCATTTACTTTCATTCCCAAATCATAAAAAAGAGAAAAATTTTCTATTTTATCTTCTTTTGAAACCAAGTTTTCTATGTCATTCATATAATAAAATAATTCTTCTGCTGATTTTTTTATATACATATCATTTTTTTCAAAAATACCATGTATTTGATACCTAATACCTTTTGTATAGGAATCAGAATCATCAAGAAATTGAAGGATTGAAAAATATTCAGGATGATCTTCCCTAAAAGTGTTAGATAAGATTTCCATTATTTCATTTGTTTTACTGTGTAATGATTCCATCTCATCTTCATTTTCAAAAATATTAGAGTTTTCTGTGTATTCCGCTACATTTGAAGATTTTGTTCCTAACATGTTAATAATTCTTAATTCTTTATGTATTTTTATTTTATCCTTAATAAAAGAGTTTTTATTTTTAACTATGTCTTCTTTAATTTCATTAAGCTTTAAATCTAAAAAAATAGCACAATTGTTTTTTATGAAATCTTCTTTTTTTTCAAAAATATTAAAAAAATCTTTGAAATCATTAGAAGAAATTAATTTTGGATTTTCAATTATTATTTTTTTATATTCCTCTATAATTTTTTCTTTTTGACTTCCTGATGGTTTTTTTGAACCCGTATAATTAGACAGAACTTTCTTCAAATCTACAAGACCTTTTATATCAGATTTTTCAACTATAATTTTATTTTTTAACAATCCCTCGACAATTAAACTATCTAAATATTCAGAAATAGATAGTTTTAAATCTTGAAAAAAATCAGATACATTATATTCATTTATACCTGAATAATTGAAATATTGATTCTGTCCTTTATTATCTGATTCTTTATACTTTAAAAGATCCTGAATATTTTCTATATTTTTGTTTTTTAAATCTTTATTAATTAAAAGTTTGAAGCTTATGTTTTTACTTGTCTTATATTGAGTTCAAATCTATTCTTTAAAAAAAGTGTAATGCAGTTATTTTGATTCGGTATATTTTTATAATTGTTTTCAGAAAAATAACTTTTAAAATAATCATAAGTAGAAAAAAAAGGAAAATAGACGATACTGTTTTCATGTGTGTTTAAGTATTTGCAAGATAATGAGTATATTAAATTTAAAAAGATTTCTTTGTTTATTGTATAACTGTTTTTATTCTCTATTTTATCGAAATCTTTTTTTGTTGATATAATTGTTTTTTCAAGAGAAATAATTGTTTTCTTTAACATTCTTGGGGTTAGATTCAATTCCTCAAAGTCCTTTTGAATAAAAGGATTAAAATCCAACCCTTTAAACCCTTCTTTTAATAGATTATTAATCTCATCAACATAGAAACAATAAGCTTTTTCGGATGTAAATCTGGCTTCCATATCAACAATTTTATCTTTCCAAGAATTAAATGTAAACAAATCCTTTTCATTTAATTTGTTTGAGTTTATTACTAATATTATTTTTATATTTTCATTCGATTCTTTTGTTTCAAAAATTTTACAAAAAAGATCTTTTAAATCAACATTGTCTGCTTTTCTTTCTAATTCATCAATTATTATCAACTTGTCATTTAAAGTAGTGTTATTAGCATAAATTTTCAACCCAATTTCAGTTATACCCATTAAAGGATTTAAAAAGGGGATTTTTGTTGATTTGGCATCTTTTATAAGTTGTGAATCTTTATTGTTCATATATATAGCTGTTTTTAGATCTTTTGTAGCAATTTCTTTAGAGTTTAAATAAATATATTTCCTATTATTTTCTTCACAAAGTTCTAAAAAAGCTTTATCTTTTCTTAGGAAATGAGTCTTTCCTATCCCCCAATCTCCGTCTATTAAAAGAGTGTTTGCATATTTACTTTCAATGAAACTTGTTATTTGTTCTATATTTGTATCCATTCTTCTTCCTTTTATGATTTTAATTTTTCAATTTCTATAATATATGTTTCCGTAGTTATTTCATTAATCTTTAACTTATTCAGCAGCCTTCTTTCTTGATATTCAATACCGTCTTTCTCTCTTTGTATATCAAGTTTATTCAATATCTCAGGCATATTAGCCAACTCTGACTTTGCCAAGTGAATATAGGTATCCAATGAGTCTATATTCTTATGCCCTGTAAGTTCTTGAACGTGTGCTTTAAGCGTATTTAAGTCAAGTAAGGCATTCTTTAACCCTTGTTTGTTTTCAACGTCATATTGCTTGATTAAATTGATAAAAATATTGGTAATAAATCTATGTCTAAACATATGAGCACAGATATTATTTTCTAATTTTAATTCTTTTGTGATTTTATTAAAGTCATTTCCTAAACTGTTTGAATTAATTTTTATTCCTGTTTTTTCACTTATAAATAAAAATCCTTCATCTTTCGTTTTTACTTTTTTCCTTACAATTTTATTACGATGGATTTTTACAAACATATTAACTTGTTTTAAAATTTCTTTACTAACAGGGACGACACGCTCAACTAATTTTCTTCTTTTTAATGTTTTTAATTTCAACATACCTTTATCATTCTGCATTGCTTCAACAATGTCAGACGTTTTCAACAAAGCTAATTCACCAATTCTTGCACCTGTATGCTCTAAAAGCATTAATAAAACTTTCGTTCTTTCTTGGGTGAATTTTGAAGTATATATTTTATCAATATTTTGATAAATTAAATCAATGTCAGCTTTGTAAATTGGATTTTTAGTTGTCTTTTCACTGTTTGGTATCAATGCTCTATGTTTTCTAACTGTTTTATTGTTTAAAATAACTTCTTCAACATTTAAAACATCCTTTAAATAGCGTTCATTATCTAAAAATATATCTCCAAAGAAATCATAAAAAGAAATAACCGAAGATAATATATTGTTTATCGTTGTATTGTTTCTAACATTTCCTG
Source organism: Laminaria ephemera (assembly GCA_036873875.1). Taxonomy (NCBI): domain Eukaryota; class Phaeophyceae; order Laminariales; family Laminariaceae; genus Laminaria; species Laminaria ephemera. Next base: position 2,768 of record JAYJMJ010026533.1, on the reverse strand, counting down.
AATTACTTTCTTCATTTTGAAGCATATATGACAACCCGACAAGATCATCCTCTCTAAAATTTTTCAAAGATATTTTTCTATCTTCACAGTATTTAATAAGAATATTTAAACAATGAGCAGTTCGCTTTATTGTATTAGGACTTTTATTTGTATTAAAATGACTTGTAAGATACATATTAACAGCCGTAACAGGCTCTCCTTGACTGTTTTTAACAAACGGGAAGTCTTTCATTGTCTTTAATGTTAAACTGCCACTATGGTAGTAATCAGGAAGTCCTACTTTTTTTAATGAAACTACTTTACTCATTATTATCATCCTTAACTATTTTTAATAATGGCTCTTTTTTTAAAACAGCAAACTCTGAATAATGTAATGCTACCGATTGAAGTTTCTTTATTTGATTATCACAAAGATCTTTAATTAAGCCAATATCATCAGTTCTCTTGATATTTTTTAACAACAATATCTCAGACATTAATTGATTTACAGCAACCAGATTTATTTCTCTCTGTTTTTCAAGTTCCTTTTCTGCCTGTTCACATCTTTCTTTATAGTAATCTTTTGTGTTTTTATTCTTAGATGAATTGTCTTCAATTTTGTTTATTTTATTAAAAGCCAGTAATCTTAACTTATCAATTTCTTCAAATCCATTAGGATAAAGTTTCTCTGCGGTTCTTTTTAACGTGTTAATCGAACTTTTAACAATTTTGAGATCTTTATTTTCATATTTTGACAATGCACTTTGAGACGAAATAGCTTTAAGCAAAAGTTCATTTTCTTTGAATTGATCTGAATTGTCGCAAATATCTAAAAGCAATAATCTAATATTCTCTACATTTTCTTTATTTTGTCTTACTCTTTTATCAGTCATTGTTTTTTACCTTTATAATAATTTCAAATTGTTGCCCTTCATCATTCTCAATAAATTCAGGCTCTACTGTTATTGTCCCATCTTCCAACATTGTGTTAATATAATCAGCCAAATCATCTTTTTCTATTAAGTTATAATCGCTTATATTATATTTGTTTTCAAATATTTCTTCAAGGCTTTCATAGTCTTTTATGTTCTCAGATATGTATTGAGCCTTCACATTATTTAAAACCTCACCATTGGTATTTTCTTTAATGTAATGGTAAACGTGTTCAGCATTTGTATGCCCTAAGAACCATCTTAATGTATCAATAGATTTAAAGCCACTTGACCAGAAGAAAGACATTGCGAAGAATCTTCTTAATTGATGCTGTCTAATATAAGGTCTTCTTCCATCGATCAAGTCAACTTCAAAGTAGTCAAATAAATGGTCGAAGTTTTTATAAATAGCTTTTTTACATTGTTTTTGATAAAAAGGGTTTTCCATTTTAGGAATGAAAAATAATTTTTTAACTTCATCATTATCATTTAATCTTTTTGCTATTTTATTTATATTTTTAATCATTTCAATAACAATTTCAGGACAAGGTAAACTAATATAATCTCTTATACCAAAACTATGTTGATAGCTTTTGCTCTTTCTAAAATTAAGTTGTAAATTCGTTTCATCAAAACAATCAATTTCCATACTGTTTATTTCACTTTGTCGTCTTGCCATTAACGCACCCGTTATAAATTGGACACAACCATAATAAACAGTCAGAAGGCTATAAAGTGATTTATGATCTCGTAATTTCTCAAAATATTTAGTATCATCATTTATTAAAAAGTTTTCTATATTTTCAAATTTCAACTTTCCAATAAGTGAATTTTTCACCAATAAATCAATTTCTTCAATGTTTGATTTGCTTATCGGTTTATTTGATTTTTTTATAGAACCATTGTTTTTTTCTAAATTATCTAAGAATAAAATAAAACTATCTACAATGTCATTGCCATATTCGAAATGGAAATCTAAGGATGATTTAAAAACCTTTAATATTGTATTAAAAGGATATGTTTCAAAGTGCTTTAATTCTTTTGATTCAAAATCATAATTAAGTATGTAATCAATATCATCTTTAAATGGCAATGATAAATCAGAATCTTCTAATTTATACATTTCTTTTAAAATACTTAAGCACTTTGTAAATGGCTTTATAGCTGTTTTAACAGAAGATTTATCGTCTTCTACATCATATCTAAAATAACCTTCATTTTCTGTTATGTAGCTCTCTACTTTGTTTTTATTTAATAGAACTTTACTTAAAGAAAAAGCAATTGGGCAAAATTGATATTCAAATACTTCTTTTTGTAAATCAATATTATTTTCTTTAATAAATAATTCAATTTCTTCAATGTCTGATTTTTGATAACTCTCTTTGTTTAAATTGTTATTTGCTAAGAAGGACTTTAATAATGATTCGCCATTGTAAACATAAAAAAGGTTATTAGATTCCAATCTTCTATTTATAATGCTCATTAAAATATCTTTATCTACTATTTTAAATCCATATTTTGCAAATAACTTATTATCATCAAAACTATTTATTAAACCAATAAAATGCATTATCCCATTCAAACCTTGTGATATAGTATCGTCAGCGTTTCTATGCATATCATTACTTAATAAAAACTCCATAATTAATGTTTTAAAGGAGTGGAGTGTATTCTTGTTTTTATGGTCTGTTAATAAAGTGTTGTCTTGAAGTTTCATATTGAAATCAATTATTTTATTTTGTTGTTTTTTCTTAAAATCAAAAACCCAAACATTATCTTCAAAATCACTTTTCAAGAAGTGAATTTCTCCATATCTGTTGTTTTCTTTAAACTTATTTAAAAAATCTAAGTTATTAC
>JAYJMJ010026430.1:0-22096 GCA_036873875.1 Laminaria ephemera | reverse complement strand
TACCTTTTAAAAGATGCATCAAACAACGATGAACTTGCCTCGATACTTCTGCAAATGGAAAGGCAACACTATTGGATAAGCGAATCTGAACGAATGGGATTGGGATGGCGAATATTTAGTGCAGGGGACGCAAAAATTGTTTATCACGGAGGAATAACTTGTGGGTTTAAATCGCTTGTAGCTTTTGAGCGCACATCAGGGAAAGGGCTTGTGGTTCTTACTAATGCAAAAGGACTTTCCCGCAAACACCTGGATTTGATAAAGGACGTCAGTTTCGAATTCTTGGCTAATTGACTCGTAACACAGGTGCATACCAAAACGAAACAGCGGTAATGTATGACTAGATTTACAGACATCTGCAACTAAGTGATTTTATGATGCATTTAATTCGCTGAGTTGGATAGGTGCATTCGGTTGAGCGTCCGCTTTCTTGTGAAAGCACAGTGCCGAACAGCGACACACTTTTTTCTCTTCATTGAAAGTCGTAATTATTGGTTCGAATCCGAGCTTTACACGCATAGCTATTGCACCTACTAAATTAGTCTTAGTACTAAGACGAACATCTTCACATCTGTTATTTTCCGCTGCGATCAATACGCCGATATCTAGCGCCGAGCCAGGCCTTCCCGCTGTCGATCTTGCTCTGTTGCTACCCAACGGAGTCGGCCAGAGGTTGGGTTTTCAGATTTTACTTGCGGATTTTTCATGATCACGAACGCTCTAATACAGACTGTTACATCTGGTTACAGACGAAAGTCGCCTTCAGTGTAAATATCAAAGATCGCAGTTAATGCGACACGTCGTATTCTTTTTCAGGGATTAACTCAATGCAAAAAATCAGTTCATTGTTGCTATTGTCTGTAGCGCTGTTTCTCAGCGGATGCAGCGAAGATGGCGAGTCGTTGTCTTCACCTTCGACATTTAGCATTCAAGCAAGTTTCCAAAGCTGCGACACCATTGTTTATCAACCTGCCAATGATGAATTGACCAGCCGGTTCAACTGCGGTTCCCTTCAACTTCCTCTAGATTGGAATGACAAGGAAGGAAAAAAAATTGACTATTTCGTACGTCATTTACCTGCAAGAGAAACCAAACGCGCTCAGCTTTGGATATTGCCTGGAGGCCCCGGCATCGCAGGGGATGACTACGAACTGGCACTAGTATTGGGGGAGCGTCTGCCCGATACTGAAATTTATATGCCGGATCATCGTGGAACCGGTCGTTCAGACTTTCTGGCGTGCACTCAAGAGCAGGCTCAGCAGAACTTCTCGAATGAAGATTTCGACGATGAGGAATGCTTGACGTACCTCATGGACAATTGGAACACGGACGAGCTTGCACATTTCAATGTCACCCAAGCTGCCGAGGACATTGGTCAATTGATAAATCACTTTAATCCCGAAGGAGATGAAGTGTATTTGTATGGAAGCTCTTATGGAACATATTGGGCACAGCGCTATTTGCACTTGTACCCGGCCCAGGCTTCGGGTGTATTCCTGGATGCCGTGTGTTCTCTCACCAGTTGTTATCAGCAAAACGGATACTTCGCAACTTATGATACTGCGGGGAGAGAACTTCTCAATCTCTGTAACGATGACGCGTTTTGTAGCAACAAGATGGGTGGCAATGCAGAAGAGTATTTGCAAGACCTTTACGTATTGCTGGATAACGGCCACTGTCCTGCATTGGATTTGTCCCGTGAGGACTTGCAGTTCATCACAGGTACCGTGTTATCGGAGAGACCACTGCAGCCATTACTACCTGCTTTGTTGTACCGGATGACTCGATGCAATGAGCAGGATTTTGAAGCAATTTCGTATCTTTTCAACGCTTACGAAAATGGAGATTTTGATCCTAACGAATCAATAGAGGATGGACTTACTCTCGTGAGCTTGCCCGAGAGCAAAGGTTTGACACTCAATATTCTATACTCTGAATTCTGGGATAACAGCCTCACTCAGGCCGATATTAGTGCACAAGCTCAAACGGCGTTATTTGCCGGCGATGGTTTTGGCGATGAAGAGGAAGCACAATACGAATTACAAGCGCAATGGCCAATCTATGCCCTCGATGGTTTCGCAAACATGTGGCCGAATACAACAACACCCATGCTCATAACCAACGGCATGTTAGACCCCATCACCACAATAGAAAGTGCTGCTGAACTGGCTAATCAATATGTTCAGCCCAACCAGCAAACGATTCTAATTCCCTATGCCGGGCACGAGACGGTTGGTGACTCACCAATCGCAGATTCTGATGAAGACTGCTCAGCTAGTCTTGCGATACAGTTCTTTCAGAACCCGCAGCGACAACTTGATAAGAGCTGTCTCGATAATCTGCAAGCCCCTGACTTTGAAGGCAACGGGGAAAGTGCCATGGCGGCATTTAACACCACGGACTATTGGGAAAATCCATAGATTGCCTTAGGTCAATTTACTTGTCCGCTTTAGTAGATAACGCAACATTATGGACTTGGTTTGCAACTTATTGCGTGGGTGGTCGAGCGTGCCGATTGGCGGTGGGAAGACGTTGGAGACGAGATGTTTCAGCGTCACCTTGTACATTTGACTTCAAGTAAGAGTCTACGCCGGTAAATTCCAGTTATGTTTACCCTTCGTTAACCGGTGTTGTAGTACGGTTAAGTCCTGTATTAAAGCTGCAAGAGTCTGTTGGTATGGAGTACCAAAGTCTGCTGGTAACTATTTCGGCGAACATACAACTTGTTACTTCTTTTTCAAATACGATAAGAATAGTATTTTATGCTTCTACGAGGACGATAAATGTTAGTTGGTGAACTTCGGGTAGCTTTAACACTTAGCGCCGTCATAATATTTTCGGCTTGCTCTTCAGACAACGCGACCATACCGTCATCCGACACAAGTAACGGTGCATGCCCGACCGATTGGCAATCAGCGTTTGATGACCATGAACAGGCCGGCTTCAGTGGCACGCTGGTGTACGTAGAGCAGGGAAGCGTTGTCTGTTCTTTCGCATCCGGCCTGGCCAATCGTGATACCAATCGGCCAATTACGACAGACACTGTCTTCAGTATTGGCTCGATCACCAAGACGTTTACTGCCGCTGCTGTATTGAAACTCATAGACGATGAAAGGTTTACACTGGATGATTCGGCAGGGTCGTTATTGCCGGGGCTGTCCGGTCCCGCAGCTGCAGCCTCGATTGCACAGTTACTTTCACACACAAGCGGCTTGGAGGGTGTGCACAGTGCGGACTTCGTTCCAATGGATGCAGCTCAGGCAATCACCGCGATTAACGCCCTGCAATCAGCATTCGAACCCGGCACAGATTACTTGTACTCGAACTCGGGTTATTCGGTGCTTGCTTTAATCGTGAACGAACTCACGGGCTCGTATCGTGAGTACATCGCAAACGAGATCCTTTCTCTACGCAACGGTGAGCGGCTTGGCGGCTTCTGGAGTGGCACCCCAAGCGCTGATGGACCGCGGGCGTTTGGGTATTCCGCAGATGGAAACATATCAGAGCAGCTAGGTGATTTCGCAGGACCCCATTGGGCGTTCGACGGCAACGGTGGACTAGCTCTGACTAGTGAACAGCTCGCCACATGGACTCAAGCTCTCGCCGACGGTGAGATCATATCGCCGGACGCAGTCGAAACAATGAGCACCATAATATGGGACTTCGAGGACGGCAGTGGCGAATCGCCCGGTTGGCTGGTCTCCGGTCGACCGATCTTTGAACAAACAGTCCTCGAAGCTAATGGTGCCAGCTTCATCATCAAACATGAGATGACACTGTCGTGGCAACCAGAGACCGGTCGAATACTCGTCGTTGCGACCAATGTGAATGAAGGTCCGTTCATTGCCGAAGAAGAAACGGCTGACGTGTTTAATTCTGGTGGCCCGATCAATAGCCCGACGCTCCTCTCTGCCGAGGATGCAGCATTCATCGAGTCAGTGAGTGGTAGATATACCATTGGCTCGGAGTCCTTTACCGTCGCGAGACTGGATAATGATCTTGTCATCGCGGCCAACGGTATTGACACGATCGCAGCGCTATTTCCACCGGGAGAATTGAGAGCGGACTTCGACGAACACACGGCTCGGGTAACCGCATTCTTTAAAGGAGAAACGGCAGCGGGTCGCTCAGAAATCGAGCTTTTAACGAATAATAATGTCGGTATATCACCGGTTGTAACCAGCCTCGGCACCTTTATAGATGGAGACGGTGTTGCCACAGCAGTGAAGATTATTTTCGGCCCTGATGATAAAGCGCTCGGGATCTATAGGTTAAGACCGAATGGCTCACTTATTTCCGCCTGGATCCAGCGCTGGCCCGGACAATTAGAGTTCATGCCACACGTACCTTTGAGGCGCGAAGGTGATCAGTGGGTACCAGCGGTTTTTGACTGGCCAATTGCATCCATCGCAGTATCGTTCGGCGATGATGGGTCGATAACAGTGACCGGACCAAACGGCGCTATCCAGGCTTTTCCCGAATAAGTCCTGTTTGGGGTTGATTGTCGTGATCGGCTGGGAGCGTAAATTGGATGAGCGTGAATTTACTGTTATTGTGAATAACATGTTCCCAAGAAAAATAGATCAATCATTAAAATTATCTCTTCTATCGCAGCAGCATGCCCGTGCTCTTTTCAGGCTCACCGATAGTAATCGAGAGTTTCTCAGGCCTTGGTTTCCCTGGATTGAATTTACTACTAACGAGAAGGACACTGAAAAATTTATAGATGACCAAACCAGCTTATACCGAAACAAAAAGGCGGTTCAAGTTGTTATTGAACACTCGAATGAAATCATCATCGGTATGGTTGATTTTCACGAAATCGACCTGGAGAATGAAGTTGGAAGTATTGGATATTGGCTGGCAGAGGAATTCAATGGAAATGGATTCATGACAACAACTGTAAGAGAAATGGTATCGATTGGATTCAATGATCTCGGCTTAAACCGAATTGAAATACAGTGTGCAACCAATAATACAAAAAGCAGAGCTATTCCCGAGCGTCTTGGATTTGTCCAGGAGGGCATCTTACGAAGCTCAGAAAAGGTAAATGGTCGTTTTCTAGATCATGCGGTATATGGATTGTTGAAAAAAGAGGCGGAATTGTAGTTTTAACCGCGTTAATTCAGTCTCTTTTTTGCTCACATACCGAATTTGCTTTAGGGGTTATTCGTCCGATTTATCAGTTTGCGGCGTTGTAACAGGCGGCCCCGTTCTAACCAGCTTGTTGTTTTAAGCAGAACCTGTGTTTAATTTTCAATTCCGTCGCAGGATACTAAGCATTTCATGTTCGAGCGCATCGGTCGGTTCATGACCACGGGATGCTGCACTCCGAAGCAGGGCAACCGTCATAGATGGCAGCGATGGCAAATCCGTACGATCGCTAAGAATCTGTAGGGATGCAGGTACACTGCACCGTGTGAGAACCGCAATAGCGACACCGCTCTCGACTGCCGCGAGCTGACCCGCGAGACTCGGCGTGTTCACAACCATGCGATATTTTCGGCGCGCTTTTGACAGTGCCTGTACGGCGGCCTTTCTTGCCTGACTGCCCGATTCATAGACTGCAATGGGTAATGTCTCACGTCGCCAAAGCTCAAACTCCGGCGAACCTACCCAAACCAGCGGTTCCTGAAAAAGCAGAGTCCCGCGCCCCCGCTTATCACGTGATACGAGAGCCAGGTCGATTTCGGATCGCAAAACACGTGGCACAAGTGCGGTGGATTGTTCGCAGTCAAGCACAATCTCAACTCCAGAATTCTTCGACACGAAGCTCCGGGCTACCGGTGTGAAATAGCTGGCCGCGTAGTCGTCAGGGACGCCAAGGCGGACTTGACCAGTGAGTTCAGGAGAGTCTAATGCTGTCAGCGCATTTGCGTGCGCGTCCAGAAGGTTTCGTGCGTGAGGAAGCAAAGTTCGACCCTCCAACGTTAGTTCCAGATGTCGAGGCCCGCGAGAGAGTAAAGCTCGACCAACGGCAGTTTCCAGTTTTTGAATTTGCATACTGACCGCTGACTGCGAACGATTTATAAAAGGTGCGGCAGCACTGAGCGAGCCTGCGTCGACCACGGCTACGAATGCGCGCAGCCAGTCAAGTTGTAGATCTTTCGATGACACAAGGTTGTTCCAAATTAGCTAAACACTGATGCATTCGAAAATCGAATAGTAATGTTGTGTTATTTTCGTTTTTCAAAATTATATCGTAGTTTCAGAATAGCAGCATGAAATCGCTATACAAACGCAATGGTATGGCTCTCATGATTAGTGGAGGGGTCCTTTTAGGTACAGTTGGCGTCCCACTACATGAAGCCGGCCAGCATTCGTTAACCGCAGTATGGTTTCGTTGTCTCTTTGGTTGTATAGCCTTGAGTCTGGTGTTGGCGGTCAGTGGTCGTCTTGCTGATTTAAAACTACGAGGACGACGTCTTCTTGTCGTTTTAGTTAGCAGCGTTTTGATGCTTCTAAGTTGGTGGCTGTTTTTCGAAGCAATACTGCGCACCTCTATAGCACTCGCGACACTGGTTTTTCATTTACAACCCTTTATCGTAATGGCGATTAGTGCATGGTGGTTTGGTGATCGGATTAAGCCGATTCAATGGGTTGCCGTTGGCGTAGCAATCACAGGTCTTGCGTTAGTCTCAAATTCTGTATCTGCACTAATGGGTATAAAACGAATTGAAACTAATGAATGGATCGGACTAATTATGTGTCTCGTCGGTGCGTTTTGTTACGCGCTTGTTGTCGTATTAACCAAGTATGTCCAGATTAATCAGACAACTTCTTTAACTGACTGTGAAGATCCAATATCTAACCCACCATATCCGATCGTGCTTGTCTGGTGGCAGTGTGCAATCGGCGTAGTTCTTCTTAGCTGGTGGCCCATTCAACAAGGTTTTCCTTCAGCCCCTGTGGCCTGGGCCTGGCTAGTTGCATTAGGTGTGTTGAATACTGGATTAGCGTACACACTCCTATATGCTGGTATAGCCAGGCTCTCGTCGGTGAATATAGCATTGCTGCAGTTTGCATACCCTTTAACAGCAGTGATCGTAGATGGTCTCGTCTATGGTCGTGTGCTCGATATCGTGCAAACAATTGGGCTTATGCTGATGATCGCTGCAGTTCTTGTAACTGTATATGAAACGGACTAGGTCCAATCGACGCAGGGGCTGTGCGCTAAAAGGTGTTTGACGCAAATGAATGAGTGGTAAGCTAACGGTCAACAACCGGCCATCGCTAAGATTTTCGCCAGTCAGTTGTGCCTTGGGGAAGGGCCATAGAATCCTGCACAAGAAAGCCACATACAAGGAGCGAATATGTCATTAAAACTTCGGTACATCACTTTCTTCGTCACAGATTTGGACAAGGAAACCAGCTTCTACAGCGATATTCTTAATTTGAAGCCTGCTGATATTCGATCGGGGTGGTCCGAATATAAAGTCAGTAAAGATTTTAATATTGCGTTTCACAAAGGCAAGGGCAAGCGACCAAGGCTGACGTTCTCAACGAATGGAGATATAGCCGTGGTCAGAGAAGATCTCATTAAAAAGGGCGCAAGGCTCAGCCCTCTAAAAGACCATGGTAATGGCAGATTCAGTTGTAAGGGCAAAGACAAAGACGGCTTAACCATTGAAATCTTCAATAGTAACAAAGTCGTGGCGGGTGCCAGTTAGTAGGTCCTGGGAATACAATACGAATAACCTTGCAAAGCTCACTCAGATTCCGGAAACCACGATTCCAGAGTCTCGTAATCCATTCCGGAATATCCGACGTGGGTGGGAACACTTGTATGGGGTGCGATAGGGTTTGTACGATGTGACAAGAATATCTATTCTTGACCAGCTCTAACGTTTGATGATCATCTGCTTACTCATTTTTAATTTGCTCGCAGATCCACAAAGAATCAAACCCAGTGCTTTCAACCATGCGTGGTACGGTTTACCAACCAGCGTTCCACAAACGCTTATCGGGCACTTCGATCGGGTTGCCACCGCGAAACCATTTTCGTTTGTCCCAGGTCAGGGTTTCATTGTGGTAGCCGTAGTATTGTCGAGTTTCGGATTCCCCGATTTCCAGGTCAGAGTCAATGGAATCCAGTCCGAATACAATGATTGTACGGTGGCCTCCCTGAATGGGGCCGGGTGTGTGTTCGACTTCTGTTTTGCCCCAACTTGGCACCCAGAGCCCGGCATGCCCCTCCGGTGTATTTAGCCGGACTGCTATATCAACCGCTTTCCTATTACCTTTCACCCGGTCACGATTCAGTTGATGTGAATAACGCTTGATGCCGCGACGGCGAACCAGCGTTTCGCCACCTTTGCAGTTCTGGTTCAGAATTGTGAATATCCCCTGGACATCGAGGTTTTTTTCCACACCATCGGTGTGATAGTTACCCGGCAGTATCGGCTTTTCCCTGTACTGCCGTAACAGCCCCAGGTACTCGGCGGCAGAGACTGACTCCGGATTTGGGTTATTTGTCTGGACCTGCTCAAGCAGGTGGGTGGGTAGGATGTCCGGATCACCGTAGTAATCAGTCAACCCGAAATACAACCCCAGGCGTTTGCGATTGACCATGACATCCTGCAGTGCGCTGTCCAGCTTGCACATTGAATGTATCATCAGGTCGAAGGCGGCTTCGAACGCCTCTCTGTAGTGATGATAAACCAGTGAGTAGTTATAGTTTTGTGGTTGAATTCGTTGTCGGGATTTATAGCGTCGGATTCCAGGCCAGAGATACTTCGTTTTTATTTCGTTTGAAGTGCCGCTCTCAACGATGACCTCCAGGTCTGCGCGCTGCAAAAAAATACCAGACATTCCATTGCCAGAATTATTGCCATCTCCCGGCTTTGTTGGAACGTAGGCCGATTGCCATTGGCCTTCTGACATCTGGCGGATTGCCCGTTGCATTTTTAAAAGAGAGCTTTTATTTACTGGCGATCTGGAGCTGGCCGCCAGTGGCAGATACTCAACGGGTAGCCTGGTCAGTTCTTGTTGCGTTAATTTTTTGTTGTACACAATTTCCGGTGTACTGGAGAAATAATTTGCGAGTTTTAAGTCGCGGTGCAGTTTGATTGCGGTTTGTCCGGGCCCGATAAAAAGCGGCGCTTTGCGATTTGCAGTTCCGGTACGTATCAATGCCATATCACAGCCTTAGTGGATATTTGTTAGTGCTAAAGTGAAATTCAGGAATATGAGCTCAAATAAATTTCTAGCTAGTGGCTTCAACTTCGTTTAACAGTTGCAGGTAGCTGGACAGGGAGGTCGTCTCAAGCGCCTGCCTTTGCTTTTTTCCGGTCGAGCGTAACCAGTTGTCGAATGCCTGTGGAAGATAGTGATAGCCAAGCTTGTTTTTTAGTTTGTCGCTTTGGGACTCCAGTCTTTTCACCCTTTGTTGTACATACTTGGTGATGTCTTTTAAAACCGGGTCATCGGGGTTGATGCCCAGGTGCTGGGACCAGAGTGGACCATGAGTGTTCCATCTTGCCAGAGTGCGCAGACTATTAGGCAGGCTCACGTAGAAGCTGCCAACACCAAGGTATTTTTTAGTGGTAATTACTTTATGCGTGTAGTCTCCCGGCAGGAACAGTGCCTGCCCGTCCGATACGGTAAGCCAGCGGGCAGAGCGCAGTTGCAGGAAACGCTTCATGTCGAAAGAACATTTTGAATAAACGGTATCAATAGAGGTGTCTTCCAGTCCGAGTTTTTTTCCTTCATAGGTATCCCAGTAGAGCCAGACCTTCTGGCCGCAGAAGCAGTAGTTGCTGCTATCGGGCGCATCTGAATGTGAATCTGACACACAACTGCGAGAACTGACGACCAATGACATCATTTCCTGTGCGGCTGCATCATCTCCGCAGTTTGGCAGCACGTTGAACCAGCTAAGATTGGTTGGATCTACTAATCGTTCGACAGCAGTATCACGGATGTGCAGGTCTGTGACGTTTACGATTGCACGCGGGTTATTCCAGCGTTTAACCAGTTCACGGCCGGTGAGCCTGTTGAACGTCTCACTTGGACCGCAGCGCACTGAAAAACGACTGAACTGGCCAAGTTTCTTTAATCCTGTTTCAACCTGAGTGATCGGGCTTGAGTTACCGGAGTTTTTTAACGGGGAGGGGAATTCGTCGAACACTGATGCCTGGCCGGCTGCCATGGCAGAAAACAGTGCTTGCTGGCTGTAGGCCTGACTTTTTGTCTGCCTGCGCGCGAGTTTGGCAAGCATTTGTGGCTTGATTTTCAGACTGGAATCGATTGTTTCCAAGTCTGCGAACAGATCAGCGACCCCATTATTCATCATCAGATCCTTAGGTGCGTCATGAAAAAATCTATGGAAACCTGGCACCTACACTATACAAGTTGCTGTCGGTTTTCATTCCCGTCTGTTTTGCCTGCCAGATTAACGCTTTTTGTGAATCAGCAACGCAGTCGGCCTGTTGGAATAGCTGGTCTATTGCGAGCACCGAATCCGGTTCGATATGTTTTAAACAGCGGGCCTTCAATCGAAGCAGTGGCGCCTCGACGAAACACTCGCCAAAAGTCCGGACCAGATTCAAACCTTTGTCGACCCAATGGTTCGCCTCTGAAAATTCGTTGTGCAACAGATACCGGTCTGCAAGTAAGCCGTAAAAAATGGACAATTCAACCAGTTCTTCTGACTGTTCAAAGCGATCTATCGCTTCTCTCATCGTGTCCAGCCCTTCTGCATCCCCTTGCTCTGCCAGCACACTGCCATTGAAAAATGCACCCTGGTAGTACCACTTTATAAAGCCGGTTTTTTCCGACAACAGCATAAGCCGTGATGATGTTGCCTCCATGGTTTCCAGATCGTGCTGGAGAACATTGAGGTATAGCGAATTCCCAAGCGCCGCTGCGAGATCATAGGGGGCTTTGGCTTCACTGATTTCGATTGACTGATTGCAAAGGTAAAAGGCTTGTTTTGCATTACCCTGAATGTGCGTGATAAAACCAAGGTATGTATAGGCCTTGCCCGGATAACCCTCTACATGTTCAAAGTTATGTTTAAGGTATCGCAGAGATTCTTCTAATGAGACTTTTGATTTTTCGAAGTCCCCCATTGCAAACTGACACATACCAGCCCCAAGTAACCCGAGTGCCGCTGCCTGATGGTTTGCTACTTTTTTTGCGTAGTCAGTGAGCTTTGCTGCGGCAGACAGGGTAATTTCAAATTCTCCGGAGTCGAAGTTAAGCCACATCAAGTAGGTTTGTGCAGAGACTACGCTGACTTCGTCTCCCAGCGCTTCAGCGGTTACCACAACATTTTCAAACGCACGGTGGCCTTGCTGATTAATTGGCCCGTAATGGGCACTGATTACCTGTCCGAGAATTAACTCTATTTGTACTTGTAACTGCCGGGCTTCTGTTTCGTTGTCGATCTGGTTAGTCGCATCAAGGCCGCGCTCCAGTCGGCCAATTGCCTCGAGGTTGGAACCCGTGTCGCGCGCTGAAGTTCCTGCCTCCAGCCACAATTGTGCCGCAAGTTTGTATTCACCGGCCATGGTGAAATGGTGCGCAATGACTTCTGATCTTGAACGCTGAATGTCACCAAATTCTTCCTGATAGATTTTTGCAAGACGTCTGTGCAGCTGCCTTGCGTCTCTATCAAGCAGGTTTTTGTAAACAACATCCTGAATCAGCGCGTGTTTGAAAGTCAGGTTGTCACCGCTGGCGTCAAGCGTCAGTAGAATTCCTCCGTCGATAAGAAGATTGATATCATCGCGCAACTGTCCTGCATCGCAGCGCTGAAGCAGGCCGAGTGTTTCCACATCGAATTCGCGACCAATGATCGATGCGACCTGTGCGAGTTGCTTGGCGCTACCGAGTCTGTCCAGACGCGCAAGCAACGGGTCCTGAAGAGAGCTGGAAACATCGGGACGGAAATCGTTGTTGTGCGATGTTCTATTGGTATCGACATTCGGGGTGCTGCTGGATGCAATTGAGCTTTTAACTATTTCTTCAACAAAAAGCGGTATGCCGTCGGCCCAACGAACAATCTCTTCTACCTTGACTGTGGCAAGACCTTCCATTTCGGCCATGGCCAGTTCCATTGTTTCATCGTGGGTTAGCCGGTGTAGCTGTATTTGATTGATATTGATACTGCTTAGGTACTCAGACTTTTCCGGTCGACTGGTAAGCAAAATCAATATGGCTGCCGATCCTTTACGGGCCAATAGTGTTTCCAGCAGGCTTTGGGTGGTCGGGTCGATCCAGTGCAGATCCTCGATCACGATTAGCTGTGGTTTATTTTGTGCCTGCAGCAACACGGTATCAACGATCGCGTTACACAGTTGTTCAAGTTTTTGGGCGGGGGAGGTGCTTTCTGTAGTGTCTTTTTTGTTCGGTTCTGCGGATTGCACCATCAGAGATAACAGCAGTTGTACCTGCTCATGTTCTAGTGGCAGTATTTTCTGCTGCGTGGCCGAAAGTTTCTCCCGCCGTTCCGCAATGGAGTCTCGCGGGCTGATATCAGAAGTAGATTCAAGCAGGCGTGTCCATGGCCTTAACGGGGTGTTTTCATGGTTCTCCAGACACTGCAGCATGATGTGTGACTGATCAATACGGTTGCACGCCTCATAGACTAGTCGTGACTTTCCAATACCTGGCTCACCGACCACGGCGATTGCGTCGCCGCTGCCACCTTTTATTTTTTTCCAGCAACTTTCCAGCTCTTCGATTTCCGGAGCACGGCCCACCAGCGGAGACAGAGAATGAAGTCTGGCCTGGAAGCGGGAATCGGATCGTCGCTGACTGTCAACCCGCCACAGGGATATCGGCTTGGTAAAACCTTTAAGTTTCCGGCTGCCGGTGTTGTGAAATTTGAAATACGGTGCGGCGGAATCTTTGGTGTTGTCGTCAACGAACACCTGCCACGGCTCTGCGGCGGACTGTAGTCTTGCAGACAGATGCGCAGGTTTGCCGAAAGCGATGTCTACTTCAACGTTGGAGGTGAGCTTGTGAGGGCTAAGCACCACCTGGCCGGTTGCGATTCCGACCCGAACCGAAATCGGGTGCTCAGATCTGGCGTTCAGGGATTCCAGTGACCGCTGGATGTCCAGACCGCATTCGATGGCATAAACAGCGCCGGGGTATCCGGTACCCGGGTAAAAGTACGCTTCGAAGCCGTCGCCGGTGTTCAGTGCAAAAACGCCGTGGTTACGTTCGATAACTTCGACTGAAAGATCGATGAAGGACTGGATAATTACTTCAAAAACTTCAGGGTCGAGTTCCTCTGCAAGTATGGTCGATCCAACCATATCGCAATTCAGAATAGTTAATCGTCGTTTTTCTGCGGTCATCTGTTCTGCAAATTATTTGTTTAAATGGGAACATCGACTTCCTCGCCGGTGATTATGATATCGCGATATTCTTTGCAACAAAAGTAAAGTTAGGAATTAAAAAGACAACGTTGATTTGATACTGTGCAAACCATGCGGAACCCGTACTGCCCCGAATATACAGCCCTCCCGTAGGTGGAAGGATTACAGGTGCGGTACCTGGGACACTCACCTTACGGAGATAGCCAGGAATGTCCTCTAAGAATTATGTTGGCAGCTCCGGATTGTTATTCCGTGCGACATCAAGCAACTAAAGGAATGGAATAAAATGAACGAGCAGGACAGCACCCTACGAATTGTTGGTCCTAAAAACCAATTCCCTGAAGTCTCATTAATTGAGCCTACTCAGTCCGGCTACTTGTTGCTCGCTGCCGAAGTGGATCGCCGCCCACCTATTGGCTATTTCATACAAAGTGAGCGCAAGACGCGACTGATCGAATCGCTAAAGGCCTTTGTAAAGACATTAGAAAACAACGCGGAAGTTTTGGATTCATCTGTATTCAAAGCGCTGATTGTACCTCCGGGACGCGGTGCGTTTCTTAAGAAGCGTCCTGATGTCCAGATCGCACGCTTTGATGTTGTGATGCTATTGGAGTTCAATAGCATTGATACGGCACAACGCTTTCGTGATACGCCCGAATGGAAAAAACTGCTGGCGTTCGTGGAAAAAAATGTACGGAAGGTCGTTAACATAACCACATCGAACACCCGCCGGATAGGACCTGTCGATCATTCGAAAGACGGTGTGTTTTTGTTTAATTTTTTCTATGCCGACAGCCTGGAGATCAACTTAAAAGTCTGGAATTACACGGCGGGCTGGTTTCAGGATCAAACAGGACTGGATAATTCCACCGTTCTGTTGCCTGCAGATGCGACCGAAGTGCCGTATACAATTATAAACCACTGTCGGTGGGACCGGCTTCGCGACATCCTCCCGGCAATATTGCTTAACAAATCCTTCCGTCCATTCGTCTTGAACAACTTTGAAGCCAACAACACTGCAGCAATTCCAATCCTTTATAAATTGGCATGACAGTGTCTTGATATTTTCCGGGCTGAAGGAGTGTTTGCGGCCAAATCATCCAACGAACCACCTGTACGGGACTGACCTGACATGGGGCCAGGCATTATGGCTATTTGCATCAGGAAGTCTTGACCCAATATTCCATATATGGCATTGTTAATTCCATATATGGAATCTATTGCGATAAGGTCTGAGGCATCCATGAGCCCGACGGCTCGTACTCTGCAGGTGCTGGAGTACATCATGGCGGCAGGGCCCGGGCCTATAAAACAAGTGGATATCGCACGTGACTGCGGCCTGTCTCCGTCAACCCTTAATCGCATCATCAAAACGCTTTCAGACTGGGGTTACCTGTTTCGCACCAGTGAGAAATACTGTGTTAGAAATTTCCGGATGGAACGCAACGTTCCAATGTCGGAAACCTATCTAGCCAAACTTGACGCCACAATGCGTGCGCTGTCAGACCAACTCGGCACCTCGGCAGAGGTTGTCGTTGTCGCGGGCCACGAATTGCTGTGGCACTCAAAAACAGAGCACCCCGACCCGGATGTCCTTATCCGTGCAAACGTCGGTTTCAGGCGTTCTTTGTATGAACTGGACGCACTGTCGCAATTGGTTTTAAGCCGACTTGATCAGGAAGATCTTGAATCACGTTTTTATACCGACGGTTTCTTTGCCACCGTCCGTGATACCACCGAGCCTACCCGCAGACTGTCATCTTCTGCGGTGATGAAGCGGCTAGACGTCATGCGTGAACAGGTTTTTGCAGCCGACCTTGAAGGCAACCATATGGGGATTCGCCGCTTTGCCACGGTGATTGAAGACCCGGATGGAAAGTTCCTGCACCTGCTAACGCTGGCCGAACCCGTGGATGATCTGATTAACGAAGAAGAACACGTTCAGCACTACCGCGACGCGCTTATCAAGGCCCGTAATGACCTTGCCGAGCTCGTTGTAACTGAGAACGCCGCTTACAGACTGCGGCCAAAGCACCACGTCTTGCCTCAACGGGGCGGTTAGTCCCGGGCAGGAACTTACAATATCTGGAGGAAAGGAAAAGTCTAATGAAGAAAATTCTATCAACAATATTGTCGACAGCATTGCTTGCCGGTGTGGCAGGTACTTCGACTGCACAGGCTCAGGACGAACTCAACGTCGTCATGTTTGGCATGCCATACACCAAAGGCCTACAAGCCCTGGCCGGGGATTTTGAAAAAGAAACCGGTATAAAGGCCAACATTGATGTAATTGGTCAGGATGTTTTTGAAAACCGGATAACTCTGTCTTTTACCGGTAAAAGTGGCGACATTGACGTAGTTCATACGCCGGTTATTCAGGTACAGCGATGGGTTGCAGCAGATTGGTTAAGGCCGATCACCGCCGAAGTTGATGCCATGCCTGTGAAAGCAGACATCATGGCAGGTCCGCTGGATGCCTATAAGATCAATGGTGAGCAGTGGGCGGTGCCGTACATGGCAGCGACAGGCCTGATGACTTATCGAAAAGATATTCTTGACGAAGCAGGTCTTGAAGTACCGGAAACATGGGAAGACATGCTTTCGGTTGCCGCGAAGATTCATAACGATGAAACGGCCGCCATTGCCATGCGTGCGGTACCCGGTCAGGGTTTTAATATGTTTATCTTCCCGATGGTGATGCGCGCTTACGGTGGTAAATTCTTTGAAGACTACACCGGCGGTGATCTGACCCCGGCAATTAACTCACCGGAAACGCTTGAAGCACTCAACGTGTATATGAAGCTCCTGAACGAGTATGGTCCACAGGGCGCAGGTAACTTCAACTTTTCTGAAGTAAACGCAGCAGCGCAAAACGGTCAGATTGCTTTCGCGTTGGAAGGCACCGGTGTCGTTGCCCAAATCGTTGATCCTGAGAAAAGCAAATTTGCCGACAAGACCGGCATAGCACTGCCACCGGGTGGGCCAGCCGGGCGTTCTCCGGCCATAGCCGTACACGGACTGGGAATCCCTGCGTCAGCAAAGAACCCGGAACTGTCTGCGAAGTTTATCGAGTGGGCGGTAAGTACCGAGACAATGACCAAGATTGCGTTGGCTCAACCGTTCTCTAACTTCACTACCGGACCTGTGGCAGAAAACGCCGACGTACTGGCCAAGTATTCAAAAGTGCATCCTGACTTTCTGAAGATGCAAGCGGATGCTTTGAACCTTGCAGTGGGTCATTACCGGCCATTGCTGCCTGACTGGCCGGCGCTGGGTCAGGCGATCGGTGAAAACATCAATGGCGCACTGAATGGCTTGATGTCACCGGAAGAGGCCCTTGAAGCGGCAGAGCAGGAAATGCGGGATATTCTCGGTCAATAAGAGACTGCCATAATCGTTGTTACAGACTAACGCCCGGTAGTGAAAATTCTGCCGGGCGTTTTACCTGATCTTTTCTGATAAACAATTTCGTATCAATGATTTCACCTTTATGACTTCAAAGGCACAACCCCGTGCAACCGACCAACTGGAACGCGGCTATCGAAACATGCTGCTTCCAGCGGTACTGGCAGTAGGGATATTCGCGATTGTTCCGTTGGCTGGCATGCTGGCCCTGTCTTTTAGCGACTATCACCTGGTGCGCGGCACGAATTGGGAATTCGGCTTTAAGAATTTTATCCGCCTGGTTTCAGACAAACGCTTGATGAATTCTGTCTATGCCATGTCGGTATTGTCTGTCTTTGGCGTAGTAGCCCAGGTGGTCATCGGTGCTGCTATCGCTGTTGGTTTAAGCAAAATAGTGGGTAAATGGCGATTGGGGCGGGTGCTTTTTCTGCTGCCTTATGCCGTGCCTCATGTGGCCGTGGCGCTAATCTGGCTGTCGTTGTTTACACCAACACTATCTCCTGTTAATGCCTTTTTTGATTTGTTTGGAATAACAGTTCCATCGTTTCTGACCACGCAAAACGGGGCGTTGTTTGCCATTGTCATGGCTGACACCTGGACGAATTTCCCGTTCACCATGTTAATTATACTCGCTGCATTGCAGGGGATATCACCAGACCTTGAAGAGGCTGCCGCACTGGATGGTGCCACGCGTGTTCAATCCTTTTTCTATATAACACTGCCGCTACTGATCCCTGCGTTTCTTATGGTGACCTTGTTCCGGTTTATTGATTCACTAAAACACTTCCCGATGATCTTCGTGATGACCAAAGGCGGGCCGGGCAGGTCCACACAGGCGACCAACTACTACGCCTACATACAGACGTTTCAGAATTCAAATGTGGCCTACGGCGCCGCAATCGCCGTCACACTTTTCATTGTGGCGGCATTTATCAGCTTCTACGTTGCCAGGCTTAATCAGCGGGTGACATCATGATTGACAACACGTCTTCGTTCCGCGTCAAAAAGGCAATGGGTACTACCATGATGCTGGTGCTGCTGTTCTTCGCAGCGTTGCCAACGGTGTGGGTGCTGATTATGTCATTTCGGGAACAGTCGGCGATATTCGAACCAATCTGGGAAAGCCCGCTGGCAGTCACCCTGGACAGCTACCGCGGGATTGCCCGTTCAGATTTCCCTGAAGCGCTGCTCAACAGTTTTATCTGTGCCGGCAGCTCTACGTTACTGGCAATGATCGTCGGCGTGCCGGCTGGCTTCGCTCTGGCCAAGTCACGCTTATCGGGTAAATTTTATGCGTCCTGGTTATTGTTATTGTTGCGAATGGCACCGCCGGTAGGGTTTGTGATACCTCTGTTCCTGCTGTATGTAAACGCCGGTTTGATTGATTCCTACTTCGGATTGATCATCGCTTACATGACGCTGACCTTACCGTTGATCGTCTGGTCTATGTGGAACTCATTTGCACAAGTACCGGATGAACTGATAGAAGCCGCCATTATGGATGGGGCGACTTTGGGTAAGGCATTTTTACAAGTAGCGCTGCCAGCGGCCCGACCGGGTGCAGTGGCCGCGGCAATATTGGGCTTTCTAATTGTGTGGAATGACTTCTTCTATGCATTGATCATAACCAGATCGTCGACAGTGACAGCCCCGGTCGCCGTGATGAACTTTATTTCCTACGACAGCGTTGATTGGGGTTCAATTGCTGTTGCGAGCATTGCGCTCACCTTACCTATATTGCCGCTAATGGTCATTGCTAACCGTTATATTGTTCAGTCACTATCGGGCGCCGTAAAAGGATAACGAATGTCAGAACGACCTAATATTGTTTTTATACTGACTGATCAGCAAAGGTACGACACCATTGCTGCGATGGGGTTCGATCACATGATCACCCCTAACCTCGACCGGCTCGCTCGTCAGGGGACTTCATTTGAGAACATGTACATCACCGCACCTTCCTGTGCGCCATCCCGGGCATCGTTGTTCAGTGGTGTTTACCCTCATACCAATGGGGTGTTCCGCAACGACGAGCCATGGAACTATTGCTGGGTAAAAGATCTGGCGGAGGGCGGCTACCGCACGGTTAATGTCGGTAAAATGCACACCATGCCAGTGGAAGGTCCGTTTGGTTTTCATGAGCGACATGTGGTAGAAAACAAAGACAGGGATCATCCCAACCTGCCGTTTTATCTGGACAATTGGGATAAAGCGTATTTTTTACGCGGGCTGCGCAAACCTTCTCGCGTTTCGCAGCGTGAACGTGATGACTACGATGAATTATTAGGTGCCTGGGTTTGGGAGCACGATGAGCTCCTTCACCCCGATGTATTCGTCGGCCAAATGGCTTGCTGGTGGATAGACCGTTATCCCGGTGACGATCCCTTCTTTCTTCAAGTGGGGTTACCCGGGCCACATCCGCCTTACGATCCGACGCAAGAATACCTTGATATGTATGCAGATCAGGATCTGCCTTTGCCAATCCCGCCTGATCCCGAATCGCAGCCCGAAGCAATGCAGGAGCTGCGCAAATTTCACCTGGGTGAGGATGCAGACGGCATTGTACATCTGGCCGACCCGACACCTGAACAATCGCGAAGACAACGGGCGCACTACTACGCCAACGTGACAATGATCGACAAGCAGGTCGGGGATATCCTGGACACGCTGGAAAAACGCGGTGCGCTGGATAACACCATTATTATCTTTACCTCTGACCACGGTGATTGCCTTGGTGATCACGGGCACTCTCAGAAGTGGAATATGTACGAACCAACCGTACATGTGCCAGCGTTGATCTCATGGCCGGGTCATATACCGGAAGGGCAGCGAGTGACTGATTTGGTCGCGTTGTTTGACCTGGGCCCCACCATTCTTGAATACGCTGGTATTGAGACACCATCATGGATGGAGGCAACTTCACTTCAGCCATACCTTGGTGGCAGCCCTGATGCCGAACGGCAACGCGTCTATGCCGAGCACTCTAACGATGCGTTGTTAACCGGCACACGCTTTATGACCATGATCCGTGATGGCGCAATAAAGCTGGTGCATTTTGTTGATTCAGACAACGGCCAGATGTTTGACCTTGAAAATGATCCTGATGAATTGACCAATCTATGGCATGACCCGAAATACGCAGAAACACGTGCGTATCTTATTGACGAAATTTTAAAATGGCGGCTGGAAAGCAGCTTAAAAACACAAGGATTCATCGAGGCCTGCAAACGCGGAGAGCAGGCGATGATGTCGCCACCCGTCACTCATGCACGTGGCCAGCATCGTGAGGGCAGCAGATAGAATGGCACGAATTGAACTTAAAAATGTTGAAAAAGCATTTGGCAAAGTAGATGTTATCAAGCCATTGGATCTTCAGATTGAAGATGGCGAGTTCGTTGTTTTTGTCGGGCCATCCGGGTGTGGAAAGTCAACGTTGCTGCGGTTGATCGCCGGACTGGAAGACACAACCGCCGGTACGATAGAAATTGATGGCAAAGACTCTACCAGCATGCCACCCGGGCAACGCGGTCTTGCCATGGTGTTTCAGAGTTATGCCTTGTATCCACACATGACCGTGCGTAGAAACATCGCTTTCCCACTGCGCATGGCAAAGTTATCTCGCACTGAGCAAAACCGACGTATTGAATCAGCAGCAAAAGTGCTTAATCTGACCGAGTACCTTGACCGACGCCCCGGGCAACTGTCCGGTGGACAACGGCAGCGCGTGGCAATAGGCCGTGCAATCGTAAGAGAGCCTTCTGCATTTTTGTTTGACGAACCCCTGTCGAATCTTGATGCCGCACTTCGTGTCGGTATGCGGATGGAGATCACTGAATTACATAAACGCCTGCAAACTACCATGATTTATGTCACGCATGATCAGGTAGAAGCGATGACGATGGCTGATAAGATCGTGGTGTTAAATGATGGCGTTATTGAGCAGATTGGCAGCCCGCTGGATCTTTACAATAATCCGGTGAATCTATTCGTCGCGGGGTTTATCGGCTCACCGAAGATGAATATAGTTGACGGTAGTCAGGCGACTGGATTCGACGCCCACAAGATCGGTGTTCGCCCCGAACATATTAATGTATCAACTGATAGCGGTAAGTGGAAAGCGACCGTCGGTGTGGCGGAGCATCTGGGGAGTGACACATTCTTTCATGCGAAAGTAGATGGTTTTACCGATCCGGTCACCGTGAGAACTGATGGTGGCTACAAAGTAGACAGCGGCAACACTATATACCTGACACCGAATGATCAAAAAATACATCGATTTAACGAGCACGGTGCTCGTATTTAACCATTGAATGCAATATGGCCGACAAATACAATTTACAACCAGGGCGCGACGCATTAATTGAAGAACTCCATGGAGGCAAGATTCTACGGTACCGGCTTATAGACCAACAAGAGTCGATGTCCTTCGGCGCGTTTATCCATACATTGGCCAGTGACGCCAAATTCCGGCAGGGCTTCAATTCGATGTTATCGGAGGCCACCTTTAGCGCCTACCGATTTGAAACACCCGCGCTATGCACAGCTAACGTTGATCATCCTTTTGAGTTTGTATTGATTGATGCGCCGACACTTGCGAACCCGCCCGCTGACGCCATAACATTCGGTCAATACTTCAGTGATGCAAAGTCTGAATTGAACAAACGAGTAGTTGAATTTAAAAGCCTTGGAGGTGATGCCACTCTAATTGTGCCGACTCCCCTCGTAGATCATGATTTGTATAAACACCTCGCAAGCTTCTGTCGAAGCGCTCCCGGTTCTCAAACTGATTCGTTGTGGCAAGTTGTTGCCAAGCAGTTGCTTCAACAGCTTGGCGCTTCACCGATATGGTTAAACACAGAGGGAAGTGGAGTCGCCTGGTTGCACGTTCGCATAGATACTCAACCTAAGTACTATGGCTTTGACCCATATAAATCCATAGAAGGTTTCGGTTTGCGACGGACCGTACAATGAGCTGTTGCCCACCATCACCACCATCTGATCAGGAGCCATTTAAACCAACGATTTTTAAATCATCAGGTACTACCGTGCGACCAGCAAGTGTACTTATTCCGGCAGGCCTTGGTCTAGTGGGCACAGAAAAGCCTTATATTCGATTTGATGGGGAGACTCCGCTCAGGAAAGGGCAGGTAGATGAATTAAGTATGTCCCGCGGGTCGATAACCAATGCTGAATTTGCCGCATTTATAGACGATACCGGCTATGTCACTGAGGCCGAACATCATGGTTGGTCTTTTGTTTTCTGGAGCCAGGTGCCGGACTACGTTGGGGAGACCCAGGCAGTGCCCGGTGCATCGTGGTGGCGTCGGGTTGATGGTGCTTCGTGGCGTCGTATCACCGGC
>JAYJMJ010026327.1:7469-22101 GCA_036873875.1 Laminaria ephemera | reverse complement strand
CCCATATCATAGTAGGGTCTCCCCTAACCAAAGCCAGCCGATGCACACAGCACAGCAGTACCGTAGTTGCACCAGTAATTGTCGTTTTTTGTGTTTGCAGCGTGAACTACGCCAAACCGACCCCACATATTAATGCTGGTGTTCGGGGAGCAAGGACTAATCGTACACCGAGGGGGAAGAGAGGGAGTCCACCTGGTTTCGAATAGGCCCTTTGGAAAACGGGTACAAATTCAAAATCCTCTCGGAAAATGCAGATCGTACGTACGTATCATATGTAGTACTAGGTACAAAGTACCGGTATGATGCCTACGTACCAGTACAGGACAACAGTACGTATTAATAGTGTACTCCTATAACCATATCATAGTAGGGTCTACAGAACCGGAGCCAGCCGAAGCACACAGCACAGCAGTATCGTAGTTGCACGAGTACTGGCCGCATTTTTTATTGTCAGTGTGCACTACGCCAAACCGACCCTACACCGTACACCGCACACCTTGAGGCTGGTGTTCGGGGAGATCGAGGAGAGCTCGAGGAGAGCAAGGGCTATTCGTACACCGAGGGGTAGGAGAGGGAGTGAACCTGGTTTCGAATAGGCCCTTTGCAAAACGAGTGAAAAATCAAAATCCTCTCCAAAACCAAACCAACTCCACACACCACATACCACGCATGCATAATGGTGTTCTGCGAGCTCGAGGGGTGCAAGGGCTTCTCGCACTCGGGGGGATAGGAGAAGGAGTGGATCTGCTACCTAAAAGAAAGCGACACGCACCGGACCTAAATTTATTTGGCACAAGAACCCAACAAAACGTCCAGGGCTGCTTGCTTCGTGTACGAGTAAAAAAATCAAAATCTACTAGTACAAAGAATCCCTCGTGCGATACGCGAGCACTCGATCTTGGGAAGGTGACCGAGCCTCTCACAACTGCTGCCATAAGGTATATACTGTACCGTATAGCCCGTTGTATGCGGCACAACTACTCACCATCAACGTTGGTGTCCGTATAGCACACCTATGTTTATGCTTACTCATACTTCATTATATCTCAACCTTGAGATCCTCCTGATCCTCGGTCTATACCAGCCGGGATTGTCTGTATCATTGACTTATATCGGCCCGTGACATTATATATCAATACACCAAATCACACATTACATCAGTCCACATCCTGCGGTATATACTGTGCCATATTGCCCGTCGTATGCTGCATAATTAGTCAACATCACGGTTGTTGTCGCTATTGAACCCCTCTATTTATGCTTACTCATACTTCGTCCAATTTCAGCCCGGAAACCACCTCTATAGCTGGGCTATATCACCCGTGATATGCTGTATCATTGGCCTTCATCGCCAGTGGCTTCCTATATCATTCGTGTTCAATAGCCCGTGACATTCTATTTTGGGGGGAGGTTGCTTAATGTAGGGAGGGTTCGAATATTGAAGTGGGGGTTCGAATCTTGAAGGGGGTTCGAATACTGAACGGGGGCTCGGATATTGTAGGGGGAGGGTTGTATATTGCAGGGGGGTGGGGGGGCGGGGGGGCGTACTCATTTGTTGCCTGCCTTTGTCATTTGACCATTGACAACGCATCCCTTTCGAGACGGAGCACCGTTATTGCAGGGGGGGTTGATATATGGGAGGGGGGTTCGAATATTTCAAAAGAGAGCCAATAAATCAGGGGGAGCCCATAAATCGCAACGTTGGTGCTTCAGAGAGAGGATATGCTGAACACCCCCCCCCCAATTGTCACATCTACGAACCTACGATACAAGGCGCATAAAATTTCAGTACTATACACACATTCAAGATAACAAGTAGTTGCTATGTTCGAGGGAGACGCTACATGTGGTTAGGATAGCATCCGCCACACGAAAAAGTCTGGGCTGCTGGGGTGGGGGGAATGTCCGAAGTACAACGCCGATAGATGTACGACACACGCGCAGTACGGTACTGCACGCACCCCCGGAGCGGTTGGTCGAAGGCACGTTTAGCATTACAGGTCGTTATATCTGGATCCCAAATCTATCGTAAGCATGCTGGTGGTGTTCTAGCTTATAACGCAAAAGTCAGAGCGTGTAGCTGGGTGTACTCGCACCTTGCTGGCGGTCGTGATCAAGAAAGGGTATTCCGCTTAAGGCTTCTGTCCGGTCGGTTTTTCAATTATCTCTTCCATTCGATTCGCTACGTAAGATACCTATATACGACCCCGTACGCCCAACCTCGTGGCTGCATTTGTCAAAACTATTTGGTCTTTCGAGAATATTCAAGGCGCTGTGAATTCGACGCCCATACTGGCCGATGTTTAGTTTTAGCGAGCTTCGGGATACGTCGGTCACGCGTGTTCTCCATGCTGTATGCTACATGCAGCAACAAAACATCGCTCACCACTGCCACCGCCAACACACTTTACACGCTACGCTCTACCGCATTGCCGTCGTTACGTCACGCGAGCGTAACTCATGGGCCAACCGTAGATCATCATTGTGGTAGTAGTTTCGTAGGTGATTCATTTCGGGAGCTTACGTAAAGCTAAGGAGGCGGCGTACTGTAGTATAATAAGGCAAAACCGATAACTTATTTTTGTTTCTTGCTGCCGGCCTGATGCCTTCTGAGCGAAGCGGCAAGTACCTCCTTCTGGCATGCGATAACGCCTACCGGGTGGAACGAAGGGGTACTTGCTATAAATCGAAAGGCCGCAGGATACTGTAGCAAATGCAACACCGGTCTGAACGAACCCAGGATACACTGTCTGTACTCTTGTTACTGGCTCCATGGCGCGTTTGAACGTCGTAGCGAGCATCAAA
Organism: Laminaria ephemera; assembly: GCA_036873875.1. NCBI lineage: Eukaryota > Phaeophyceae > Laminariales > Laminariaceae > Laminaria > Laminaria ephemera. The sequence goes on along the minus strand of JAYJMJ010026327.1, from coordinate 19,296 downwards.
TCCCACTGCCAGATTATCGAGGGCCGAGATCCATGCTCGAAGCTCCTCTAACAACATGGACCTGCTACGTTTGCGATTTTGTTTGACTAAAGAAGTGTGCTACGGTAGGGATGCAAAATACTATTACTATTTGTTTCTGAGGGTCCTCATTTGAAGACCTCTATACCTCACCCAAACACGGAGTTTGAGAAACTGAACCGTGAAACTCTATCAGCAATCCCATCGCCTAGGTAAAGAGTGAATCACTGTCCGAAGCAGGAACGGCACTTTAACGATATTGGGTAGCTCTTCAGTTGAGGAGCCACCCCAGCCGGAAACAATAAGATTGACACAAATTTGCTACCCCTATACATCGTAGCGCGCGTTGCGGGCTGCATGATGTTTAGGCACGATACGCTTGCGTCACGAAACGCGAGACCTCTTACCCAATCGCCATCCTCCCACCGTCGTCATCTCATGGATAGAGCATCACCCAAGCTAACGGGCACAAGGACAACTTCCTCTCGGAGCCGGTCAGGGACTCATACACAAAATGAGGAAAGCGAATATAGCAACTGTTTAGAGGGGAGTACACGCAGATATGGAGATATGGGTTGGGTGGGAGTGGACATATTTCGAGCATTGTGTTAGCGTTTGTGTTCGAAATTAATTGTGCACTAGGCAGTGTCGGAAGGAAGAATAGAAGATTGAATTCACAACTAATGTCGCTCATTTTTTCATCATAACCTCAAATCACGTGAAGATAGATCTGGCCTACCCCCCCATGCTAAAGCCGCTGCGGTACGGTCACCATGGGGCCAACGCGAGATGGTTTGCGGCGAAACCACCGCTGGGAGCTACCGGACACTCGCCCGCTTCCGTAGACAGCGAGCTAAACAGTTTCAACACACCCGAACCTGCCCCTCCTCCCCCCCCAGTCTTCGTTTTCGTAACAACACCCCCCTTACCCTCTAGTATATACGTGCATCTGCCACGTGGGTATGACAACGTTCAACGCATATTTCGATCCAATGTGATATATTGAACATGAACTGTTCGTGGCCGAACACTCTGAGCACCTCCGCCGTGTCTCCCTTTATCGCTGTTCGCGTTGGCTTGTTGCCTCTTCTTCTTTGTTGTTGCGCGCTCCCTTATTTATCGGTTGCCGCTTGTCTCGCTTTTCGAAATCGACGTTTGTTTGTTGTTGGAAGATGTGCGAGATCGACTATTATCTGCTCGGAGAATACCTGTATGACGGGTCAACCTGGTGACGATGCCTACAACCGCTAGGAGAATACGGTTAGGATGGGTCAACCAGGCGTTTCACAGCTCTTTGAGTTACGTCAGAACGTGCGCAAAGGAAAGGGTCAGCGACACGTGCTACAAAAAGGATACGGTACCTCTTTTTGGCTAAGCCATGTATGACTGCCAAAACCTCCTCAACAGAGGAACTAACTGCCCAATAGCGTTGCATTTCCATGCGTGTTTACAAAAGTATCCTTTGTATACCTAGGCCATGGGATTGTTCATTGGGTTGAACTTTCGGTTTGGCTCAAAGTCGGCAGAGCGCTCCTCATACGTGGAGCTTCAGAACGTGAATGTGCTCCTCTACGTAGGATACGTTGTGTTTCCACAGCCCAAAGAGTTGCACTAGCAAGTGCACAAGGGAAATGCCTAGAATACCAGTTTCGTTTTTATTGATGGGGATGGTTTCAGCGTTTGAGCAAAGGGCTTCTTCATAGCGGGGTGCGTGATTGGTGGCATTGTATTATTAGCACCAGGTATGTCCGTTCCATACCGCCTTCTGTGTGTCAATGTCCTTTGAAACGCATACCGTATATACGATTGTATAGGATGGGCCAACCTGGTGTTTCCACAGTCGATTGAATTGCGCCAGCACGCGAGCAAGGGATGGACTTGGAGTACAAATTTTCGGGGGGCTTCGCAGATGAGGCCAACTATCGCTAGTGGGTACGGATCGGGCCGGGCCGGCCGGGGCCCGGCCTGTTAGGTTTCAAATCAAGGGCTGAAGCTCGGCCCGGCCCGAGAGGTTCTTATACCACGGGCTTCGGTCCGGCCCGGCCCGTGCGATTTTCAGATCACGAGCCCCCGACCCGGCCCGGCCATGCCCGCGTGGGCCTCATAAATACGTAAGACGTCGCCTTCTCGTGGGGCAGGTTTGGCTGGCCCGTGCGAATAACCGCGTGTCAACGACACGAATCCCACGGGTCAAATCGTGCGAATATTTAGATTCGGGTTCTAAAATGCGTTTCAAAATATCATTTCTGCGTAATTTCGTAAATATTGAAGAACATAAACTGCGAATTATTTGACGAGTCCAATCCAACCTGACCTGACATTTTCAAGGAAGCCGACTTGGGGTGTGCTAATGTAGACTGTGTTGAAGACTTGAATCAAAGACAAGATTGAGAGACAAACCGGAAACCTCGACAGAGAGCAGCCGAAACAGCTGCAACGCAAACATCAAACGTTCCTAGGACAGTGTAGTAGGCCTTCGGTAGCGCCTCGAAAACCCTCAAAACCCGTTGCAAGCCAACGGTTTCTATCCTGCCTCACCTCCGATACCACACGAGAGTCGACGCATCGACCGCAGATCGATGTTTAGCGAACCAGGCGCCAGAAGGTTTCGTGCAACTTATCGGTCGCGTGTGTATTTCTTGCTGGAGGCAGGAACAACGAATGAGACACATTTGTTCGGGGTACATTTCCATTTTTTCCCGAAGTCAGGTTTTTGGAGAAGGTATTTTCCTCTCCAAGTGAGGAACTTCATGGATGACAACACAACAATCCACCCGCTGTTCGCTAATGTCTCATCAAAGCGTACTCGTGTCTTTCAGGGTGGTGACACTCAGATATTGAGCAAAGCGGAGCAGATTCCAATTTCCGAACAAGTTCTGCACAACAGCAAGCTGAGGCGCACCCCTACAGTAGCATGAATTCGGTGATATCAGTGTATCAGTGTATCAGTGTATCAGTGTACATAATAGCTTTGGTGGTCTCAGACGCACTGTATGGTTCCCGTGCTCACGCCTCGTGATTTCCGTTGTGCCTAGCTCCCACAGGAAAAAAATACTCAATATATCCGCCAAACTTCCATCCGCTTGGGCTCAACGCAACACGGCACGCGTAGGGGTGCGGTTTTCGGCTCCTTCGTCGGGGAGGACTACAGGTCGAGCCTCAGGGGTTTCGATTTTCCTTGGCATGTGTTTCGCAGAAATCTGATAATTTTACTTGGTTTCAGAGGGGTCGCGCGCTGCTCTGTCAGGCACCGGAGACAACAGTATCCACGTTTACTTTATTCTTTCCCGAAGACTTCTCTGGGATTATTTATCGTACAACGCAAAATCAAACGTGCTGGTGAACCTGCCTAGCAAACGGGAGAAGGGCAGCAACTCTCCAAGAGCTCTTGCAGATTACCTAGACCGCAGTAGGGGCCATCCGCCTACGTCAACGCCACCCACGGTAGAACTTTCCCATCTCCCTCGATAGATGGATTCGACTCAAAGCAAGCGGTAGTCAAATTATAGCATAGCATCATGGCAGCGTTTATCTACCTCGACGCCACCCACAGCACATGTTCTCCGTCTCCATCAATATATGCATACGACTCAAAAGCAAACGATCCCCCTCATTTATAGTGACAACATTGACTGCCTTCGGCACAGTGGGGTAATCGGTTTAAGACATTCAGAAAATGACGAACGGACTTAAGAGCGATGAAATCGGCTAGGCACGCTTTGTGACGCCTATACTAAAATATGTAGGATACCCGATCTGAAATAAGAGCGGCGCAGAGATACGAGCAGTAACTCTTGGCTGTTCCGAGGAGCCAATATATCGGGTACCCCGCTGTAGTGAATTTGGGGGCTGTGTACACAGCATATATATATATATGATATGAAACGCCGACCATCTTATCTGCCCCATATTCCGGTACAAACACTGGCCGGGACTCTTCCGGCATAGCGTTTGATCAAAGAGAGCACACGTTGTCGGCACGAACCGCGAATGCAAAGGAGGCGCATTCAGAATCACACTCCTCTCGAAATGCTGCTGGCGACCAATCACGCAGCTGCTACGAATCAAGCAGCTTAAAACATTTCCGGCACGACGCCTATAACGTTTCCGTCACCAATCTTAAAAAGGTTCCGGCACCCTGGCAAAAACACAAGGGGATGCAGGAAATACTCCGATCCAGACACTGCTGGCGACGAATCACGTGGCCTCGACACACACGTCATCGCCGCGGCAGCCAATCAGCTTCGAGTGTGTTTCAGGCGACGAATCACGTGGCTGCGACGCACACGTCGTCATCAGGGTAGCCAATCAGCGTGGCTCCCTCCTCAACCTCGCCCACGGTGCAGTTGTCATCGTCCTGTGCGGGAAACAATGACAAACGTTGTACGTACAATAGGGGTCCCCTAATAAGGCGGTCGGAGAAAGATGGTATCCCGATTGAAGCCGGTCAAAATCGCTTGGCGCTACTAAGGATTGCACTCATAACCTGGAATGAATAAGGCGGCTCCCCCCAATGAGGCGGCAACATTGCTCCGGCCCACCACCGCATTCCCGGGGGGGGGCTACTGGAGCAGGCCGACGAGTGCTTGTGGGATAAACCAGCTTGTTCACTTAACGTCCAGGTGAAAACGCCGCTGAAATCACCGCCCCAGCCGGCGACGAAAGGGGAAGGCGGCAATCAAAGCAATACCTCCCCACCCACCCTACGTGTTGATTGTAGTTTATGTGCCGTGGTTTTCTTTTCACAGGATTTCAGGCGGAGTGTTTTGCGCGGATGTATATCGCGGGAGAGAACCCCTTGCCTCGAAGCAGGACGCCTCATCCAGTCCAATACCTGAATGATTAGCGGCAGAGCTAAATGCTAACACCCGAATAAAGCATGCGTGGAACGTAGACAAATATGAATGAGCATAGAAAGGTGCATCGTCTGACGAATCCGCATTGGGGATGCTTGCCAGGCAACCAAATGCCTCGTTAAACCGGGGAAACAGTAGACCTTACCACGTACCACACCCTATTCGAGACGAAGATGACTAGCCCTACAACTTGGTTGATTGGGTTAGGGTTAGGATTGAAGCTAGTCATATTCGTCCTCGATGGTCTAGTGGGTTAACCTCGTAACGACCAAGGTCGATTTCGCTAGTTCGAGCCTCCCCGTGTGCATACTCGTACTCGTACGGATTTTTTCTTGTGCTAAAACTTGACCCGCGGAAAGCGCGAGAGCGTGAGGTTGAAAAGTTCGATGAAAATCGACGAGCGTTGGGAATGCTGAACCCTCTGCGAGATAGAAATGAAGTCACGTACCGGGGGGGAGAAGGGACGACACCTGCTACCACGGTTTGTCCGGAAGCTGGAAAGTAAAAGTGAGATTTATAAAAACAAAATCGTCTCGTTCACGGTGACCCTCAACCACAGGGTCGAATAAGTGGTAAGATGCCGTTTGGCGAAAAACGAAAAACACGCGGCATGCGAAACGCCCTGTCGTATGTCGGACGGACGTACAACTTACCCCGTTCTCGGTATCGACGGTGTTGTCGGCGAAGCGAACCACGGACGGCTTCTCGAAGGTAAGCGAGCCGAAGCCAGAATCGACTACCAAGCCGCTGCGCAAGACACGGAAGAAAGCAAGACAGTGGGGGAGGCCGCTTGTGTCACAATGCGTCGGGTGGTACTCGGTGCGGTGTCTTAACGTTTGCGTTTGGAATGAATCATGCACCGCATTTTGTCGGACGACAAACGAAAAATTGCGATATCTACGCAATGAACATATTTTCAATCACAGCGAGCGACGTATTGACGGAGTTTGCTGCTTTGCAACCCAAGCAGACGCCAACACTCGAACGGGCATAACAGTGGTGTCTGGGATAACAGTGGCGTCGCTCTCGGTTCAAAATATACCTCAAACACATTAGCATGCACTGTCTTGAAATTACAAAACGATCCCTATTACTTAGAAGTGGAGAACTCACTTGTCGTAAATCTCTCCAAGCACGACGGCAAAAACGCCACCAGATCGGGCGGTGTTACCGCTGAACTTGACCGCCTTTTTGAACCTGTCACGCCGGAGAAACACGATGAACCAACAGTCGGTTCGCTCTCATGGGGTGACGTTGTTATGCGCGTGCACAGCTCGGTAGAGCTCATGGCTGAGGAGAAATGCGTGTACCAACGACGAAAAATGCCCCAAACAAGTGTGCCCTTGGCCTACCGTTTGCCTCGTAGACGACGCATAACACGGTGGGGGTGTACATGAAAACGTGAGGCTCCTCACTTGACGAGTTTAATATCCCACACTAATACTGTCGTTGACAAGCACTGCATGTGCAGCGCGATTAACAATCCCACGGCCTACGTATGTAGCGCATACTATTGCAAACTCAAACAACATTGGGCAGTTCCTCAGTCAAAGGAGATCCGTTGATCAGACATCTTTTGGCCGAAAATTGCTACCCCTATGGTGGCAACACGTGTACTCGACGGGTTGTTCGGACGATGGTTCTGCAATATGCCGCCAAGCGCTAAATTATTTCTTCTACCCCCCGTATTTCCGTGTTATTGCGTGCAAAGCTAAAACTGTAAGCATGACGACCGTGAGTGCGTCAACGCGGTCCCATACATGAGGTATGATGTGTGACGCCACCTATCGTAGCCTTGGTCTGAACAGCCAACGTAGCTCCCCCCCCCGCCATCGACGCTCTCTATCCATACGCACAGAGTAACGTTATATGGAATATTCTGTCGATACTATTAGTAGGGTAATTCATCATCGAAGCCTTATCCCCAAAGCCACTCCAAAAATTGTACAATCGAATTGAAATCCGGAGGCGTTCTGTCACGAGCGTGGAGTTTTTACAGCGTGCAAATAACATAGCAAGGCTTAAATGTCGTCGCCATCCAAGTAGTTGCTTGGCCTTACCCACGTGACGGATACACTATCAGCCGACACTATAACGGCAACCGGCACAACTCCGCATACTGCTACTACTGTCTTTTTTCCCTCGTATGTGCCAAGAAACTTCACACGCAGTATGGGGGGTAACCGGTCCTACACAACCGGCACTATAGAGGGACCACTGCTGTATGCAAAAGGTGTTTTGACCATACTCACGTGACGTCTCCACCGTCAACCGCGATACCGCCACCGAAATAATCAGAGTCGTTGTTGTTGAACTGCACAGCGCGTCGGAACCTGGGGTCGCAAAACGAATATATCGATTAGACGTGTCACGCGCATTCAGTATCGGGCCGCTCAAAAGAAAGTGGACATTAAAGAAAGTTAGCCTAGAAATTCAAAACATGAGAAAATACGTAGCCTGTACGCTCGCCGTCTACCCTAACCTGTAAGAAATGTACCCCCTTCTCGCTCCGTCAGTATAAGAATGCTAACCTAGAGCCGGATTTCAGCTTTCTTATGAAAGAGCGATACTGTGTAGATAGTTCACTTTCCTTCTTTCTTTTTTTTGATTTTACCGTCGTACTCCTTTTGTGTTGTTTCGGGCTATAGGTATGATGTGATATGATATATGATACTATGACCAGTTTTGTGGTATGGTTATATTTGAAAGTGGTACGGGATGGTACACCTTAGTCCGTACTGTTGTTCCCTGTACGCAGTGTTTTTTCTGCGGTATTGCGGTGCACACATTTCTGGGTATTTGTTTTTTCTTCCATCGGGATGCATTCTTAGCCTCTTTGGTAGCCGCCGGCTAGATCTCACGGGAATGAGCTAGTAAGAGAACATCATCATCACCATCACCATCACCATCATCATCAGAAATAACCACGAATTCAAGAACGACGCGTATATCAGGGAGGGATATGATTGGGGTTGGATGCAAGAGCGGTGACGGTTTTCTGTGGCATGCATGCTTGACCGAGCGATATTGTCCCCGCTTGACAGATATACGGATATTAACTAAAGCTAACTGTTGTGCCCCGTTGTGCACGGCTCCGTGCATTGGTGTTCACTCAAGCAGCCACCAGCCCATTCTCAGTATATGAGTGACACAGTTGCCTTTGCAGTGGCGGCTCGAGGCAGAAAAAACCCTACTACATACATGCATGTCGCGTCAAATAAAACGCGAGGTTCAGGCCCATGGAAGCGGGATGCACTCACGTCAGTGACCCAAGTTGGTTCCAAACAGCACCACCGTTACTACCGGAAGTGTTGTCATCGAATCTCGCCTTCCCGTAGAAGCTGTAGGTTAGGCACAACATAATTACAGGGGAGCAGTGTCAGGTCGCCAAACGGGACTTCAAATGCTATCAGATTCATGAAGTGGCTGATCGCTATGCGTATGCCATCGATTGCGAAGACGAACAATTGAGTCAACTGCTGAAACAGGAAACAAATAGTAGATAGCATGGCCGGATGTGGCGTGTCGCTTGCATTTCTGGAAACCATAGAATACGCTCAAATCTTGATATTCGAGGAGTCGGTGCTGGAGTGCGATGCACCGGACCCAATTCGAAGGCAGATACGCGATTTCTACCTCCCCTACTGTAGTACAGTACAGGACGCCTAACATGAAACATTAATACTGACCCCGGCTGGGTTTGGTATTACTACGGAGAGAGTGCGTTCTCCACTAAATTCAGTGTAACCGGTCCTTGATTCATACTATCCTTGCAAGGTCAGCAGCCTTTCTCGTTACCCTTTATCTAATTATTGAGCCCTGCTACGGCAGAGGTGCCACATTTTTTTTCTGAGGCTGTTCACTCGAGAAGCTCTATACCTCTTCCAAAAACGAATTTTGGGGGAGGATATGAGCGGAACCCGATGAACAATTCCATGGCCTAGGTATACAACAAACAAAATTGCAAAAAAAATAATGAAATTCCGACGGTTTTGGGTTAAGGAGCCCCGTCATCAGAAACCGTTTCTGCTAAAAAACCGCTACCCCTATAGTAGCACGCGTCGTCTGCTGCAGATAACCCGACTGGTGTTCCCTTTCGAGGTGAGCCGGAAAATATCTGCAAGGACCACGACTCACTTCATGATTCCGTTGTTGTACACCGGCGGGGCCTCGGCGCTTCCGCATCTGGTGTTGCTGAGCGCCGTATCACCTCGGAAGCTGCAAACAACGAGCAAGTGTCCCACGTTGTCAAGCCGAGATAGAAGGGAACAGTGTCAGCAAATGAGAAATTGAGATCGGGCGATGAGCTTTCTGTCCCCCTTAAGCGAGCGACATGGCAACGACTTGCATACATACTTCATATATAGTTTATACGTACATCAACTCTATTTGCCGCAGGTGGGATTGGTGAATCTATAGTTAACGAAGCCACTGTTCCCCTCTACACGTCCACGGGTGGCATGCCATATAGGCGGGTGCTGTGCTGGATAGTTGCAAGTGCACTCTTGCATGGCGAAACTTATCGTAGGTGCACTTCGACAACGGCGATCGAATGTAGGTCAACCATCTCTGGCAACACTGGAGAGACTATGTCGATATTTGTATGTATATCGAAACGTGCGACAACTTCTGGTGGCCCTCTCTTACTGGTATAAAACGGCGCTTCGGTTCTGCAGTTTATGTGTTGGCCAGTTCCGTAGCACCCTTCAAGTATTATTGGCCCAATCCTGCACTTGGTAAATCGGGTCACCTGCGGTGCAGCAGTCTTAGCGTGGTGGGGAAGCGCTGGCAAAACCCTGTCAAGCAGAGCTAAAAAATATTTCGTATACGTTACTGGACTTAGTCTAGAAAAAACACAAAGCGCTATCTGCAACCTCGCAGACTCAAGGACAAGAAACAGAGAAGTCAACACGTAACATGAGCAGCATTGCATCATTCCAATGGCCGAAACAAACGTAATAGCACCTTATTTTGGAAGTTGCGTCGCGGTTGATGACGATGCAGCCATCGTATCCTGAGTCTACATTGCTTCCGGTGTCGTCGAACGTCGCTGTCGTTGAGAACCTGACAAAAGCACGACTCGTCACATAATGGTTGGTATCATCCGGCGTTACATCCGCGGACAAGCTGCTATAATGCTGGAAAACTAACAGTGATGGCATCTGTGGCGCTTGTTAACCTCAACTGCAACAATATGGACGGCGGAAATACAATGCACCAAGAGCTCCAGCGATGGCATCTGTGTCCCTCTTGGCTGACGAACGCGTAGTGCCGTCGATGGTGGTGCTCCCGAAGCGAGGCTCGTAACCTGTTGAAATCCTGATTGAGTATGATGTTCAGCAATCTAAAGTACAACCACGAAGACGACAGAACGTCAAACCGTCCACACTGACCTCACGAATCCACCGTCGGAGTTGTAGAGTCCCACACCATTGATGTTCTGGAAGAGGGCATCATCGCGGAACCTACGCAATCAAGGACATGCGCGATCACAGGCGAGACTGAAAGAACAAGAACTTTCGGCAAATCGCAAGGGGGGGGGTCTCCCACCTTCTGGCAAGAGGGGGGGGGGGGGTACCTCCCGCCCCATATGTGGCAAGGGGGGTAGCAATTATATTGAAATCAAGAGCATTCGACAATAAGAGGAACATTCCACTCCTAAAACATCGATAATGGAGGGTTCCTGCTTTTCGCCGACGGACACGTCCGCATGCTTTATCGAATCAACTCCAAATCACGGGTTTGAGCGTTGGACGAACTCTCATGACCCCGTCCAACTCTGTAGCGTGTTGTGTCTTTCTTGTAAGTGCATAGCAGGTCAACGGGATCAAGAACGGGGTGTGAGCATGTACTCCTTTTAGACTTACTTACGCGGGGGCATACCCCGTCGCTTCTACAAAGTTTGGGGTGTCTGCTTTTTATGTCATCACTTTACCCTTGTTTCTCTCGTTGCGGCATGCTATACCCCGGGCTGGCTTAAAACGGCTGCCGGCGGCTGACGGTTCACGCTCGTGGTTCTCGTGCCATGCCAAAAAGACGTCTGTCTCGCAGACTAATGGCCCAACCCCGCTTAAACGTGATCAGCACACCACATCGCACGACCAAAGTTCATTCCGTGACTACTGGATGCCATGATCAGACCAGATAGTGTGTGGCTCAGATCTTGTTGCAAGTATGGGATAGATATACGGCTCTGTAACATTGTGGAGAAGACGGGTCTTTCTGTACTCCTGTATTATTTTGAGATGGCTTCTACAATGGGTGCTTCTCTTGGATTTGGCGCACGCACGCGGTGCGCACATATCGCAGCGCGCACATACCAGTCATACCAAGCACCATGAGCTTTGCTTGTTCGGAGAAAGAGATGGTGAATATGTGAAGAATTACCCGAGAAAATCGCCGTCCGCGAAAAAAATTGTCTCCCTTTGTGTAAATACTTTCGGTGGATGTACCCCTTTGTGTCATTTGCCGTTACTAAACACTCGGCGTATGGTTCATTGGCGACAGACCATCGGGCCTTCCCCTTGGATTGTTGTTTTTTGCAATCGAGTTGATTGAGTCATTCTCCACTGGTGAAGGGCTGCAACTCAGTTAGGCCGGGTCTGCAGGGGCACCAGTGGTCACCATCATCATCTCCTTCAAGGTGCGTCACGAGCGTTGTGCCAACGCCAAAAACGCCGATTAATACGTGCAAACAACTTTTCCCTGGCGCGCGAGTCGAGCCACGACGACATCTCCGTAGGAGTCAACAACAACCACATCTCCATAGGAGGCTTACTGGCAGAAAAACACGGAAGGTGACTAACTCAACAGGTACGTGTTTATGAATGTGCACCTGACGGTCTCTACACGGTCGTTATTTGATGCCACCGATTAACGCGACAATATGGCATGACCATACCCTCTCACCGGTGGTACGATAGGTCTACCACTTTTTGCTAAACCTTCTTCCG
>JAYJMJ010026227.1:0-22123 GCA_036873875.1 Laminaria ephemera | reverse complement strand
CATTTTGGAAATCAATTTTTGATTTATTATATAAACAAGTCATTTTTTCTTCTGTAAGAAAAGTTTTTACAATATCGTATAAACTTTCATCAGGAGAATTTAGAGTTGCTTCATGTTTAGTTATACCAAATCTTGCTTCATATTCTTTTACAAAATCGTCTTGTACAGCACAAATTTCTTTGATAAGATTATGAGAATATTCAATAGCTTCAAGCATTAATTCATCACTCACTTCGTTCCCTCCTGCTTCGATCATAGTAATCGCATCAACAGTACCAGCAGTTAATAAGTTTAATTTTGATTTTTTTTCTTGCTCAACAGTTGGATTGAAAATATAAGATCCGTCATCCATAACTGAAATATTACAAGATGATACAGGACCTTCAAAAGGTGCACCAGCCATTTGTAATCCTAAACTCGCACCGATTATACCCCAAAAACCAAGTTCTTTTTCTCAGTTCGCAGATAATACCGTACAGATAACTTGAGTATCATTTACGATTCCTTTAGGAAACATTGGTCTAATTGGTCTGTCGATTAATCTCGCAGTTAGAGTCGCAGAATCAGAAGGTCTTCCTTCTCTTCTTTGGAATCTATTCCCACCGATTTTACCAGTTGCGTAGAATTTTTCTTGAAAATCAACAACTAATGGGAAAAAACTCGCGTTTTCATTTAACCCTTTTGTTTTGAAACCTGTAGTTACAAATAGAATATTATCATTTGTATCAGAAATAGTAACTGCCCCGTTAATAAGGAGTCCTAACTTCCCTGTTTCTAATGTAATTTCTTCTCCACCAATTGTATAAGTTTTTTTCAAACTCACCATACTTGCTGCATTTCTATCAGAAATTCCGTTCATAAATTTTCTTTATAAAAAAATAATATTTTTTGAAAATTATTTTTCCTTATTTACCGAATAATGAAATATTCCTAAATTCCTCTCTATATTCAAGAAAAATACAAAAATATTTCATCATTTACTCCAAAATAATTCGAAAATAATTTTCGGATAAAGTATAGTTGTTTTTTTGATTAATACAAAAGAATTACATAATATATTGACATATTAATTATTAATGTTATTATTTTTTTGTTAAAAAATTTATTAGCATATTTGGAGGCAAAAATGAAGATTATTCTTCACCAAGAACATACAGATTTACCATCGAATAATAATGGTAAAAGCACACAAGGAATACTTTTTGACCCTAAGATGGGATATTTTAGTCAAGAAAATTTTGTACATCTACTTTCAGATTCACCAATATGGCATGTTATTAGTGCATTATATGAGATTGAAGGTTCATATATTGCCCACATGTCTTTAAGGATTAATACTGAAGATAAAACTTGGTCGTATTCTGATTCGCTAGAATTAGTGATACTGACTAGAGAAATAAAACAGATGATATACGTATCACCTAAAAAGGGTTATAACGTGAATTATCTTTATGGAAAAACACATAAAAATAAGAATCACTGGAGTACTTTTTTTAAAGGTATTATAAAGTAAATACAAGCTTATTAATAATAATCTATTAATATATGATTTTATCTGAAACTACCCTGTGTACAAGACCTGTTATTCAGGTCTTTTTTTATGCTCTTAAATGCTGAACAACCTGCTCTCCTTTTCCTAATAAACTGGTTCAAAAAGTTATTTTATGAGATCAGAGATCTTGATTTATTTCTTGGATTTTTTTTGTTAGCTCATAATTTTGATCTTTATTTCTTAATACAGGATCAAAAAGAGAAGCTTGTTTCGGTAAATAATTGCGTAGTTTATGGAAATATATTCCTGTCGAACGACAGTTCCTATTTTCAGAATAAAGTTGATTGAATCATGCTACAATATTTTTTAAAATTTCTGCATGATTATTACTATATTTAGGAATTTTTATGAATATATATTCGAGTTTAAATTCTTTATCACGAAACATAATTCACACTTCTGCTATTTCCAGATTATGTTCATAAAGCACTTCAAAAGCTCGTTCAAAATTAAGAAGTATTTGCTCATAAAGAAAGTTTTTATTATTTGTAATTCTATGATTAAAGCTACGAGTTCTTGATATACTTTTGATTTGTTTAGATTTTTTGACTATATATACATCTATTCACATGAGTTCCATCCATAAATTTGCTCAGGTTTTTCAAAGTTCTTTTTTTATTTGCCAAAATCCTAGATGTAAAAAATCGAGAATATTTTTTGATTTATAGTGCAGTTTATTTTGAGAAGACTTCCCTACAAAAGGAATACGTTTTAAGGGTAATTTTTCAAAAATTTTTTTCTCTTCGAGAGAATCAGGATAAAAAATTCCAAATGGTTTCTTTACTGTTGAAAATATTTTTGCTTTTATTCTGGTATTTGCTATTCAAATACTCACAGGAATTCAAACTTCTTCTAATATTTTCTTTTGTAATTTTTGTGTAAATAAAAAAGTAGATATTTTAAAATATTCTGGAATTCAAGTTATTTCACAAAATGCTTCATCGATAGAAAATTCTTCAATAAATAAAGTTTCTTGCCTGAGTAACTCCATGAGATGTTCAGAGATTTTTGTATAAAAAGCAATATCCGTTCATAAGAATACTCACTGATTTTTTAATATTCTTTTTGCTTCCCAAACTGGAGTTCATACTCAAATTCATACTGCTTTACATTTATAACAACAAGCTACTATAATATCTCACCCCACACAGACATAACTCTCTTTTAATTTAGGATTTCTTAGTATTTCACAACTCGCAAAAAAACTATCACAATCAACATGAATAAAGGTTTTTTTTGAAGTTTTGAATCTCATATTATACACTTTAGTATATATTATGTATATAATATGTAAATAAATATTTTTTGCAAAAAAATAAATTATTGACTTTTTATATAAAAGGCAGATAATAATAATCTTCAAACTCAACTTATATGGAGTATTTATGTCAAATACTAATATTATAGCAAAAAGGTCTGATGGATCTAGTATAGAAAATACACCTAGAAAGTATCGAGTATTATCAGGTTTAGGTAATATAAGAAACTATTTTAGCCAAATTTCTTATATAGATATTCATACAGAAGAAATAGATATCGATAAAGAAAATGATTGTTTTCTTATTGAGACAAATGAATATGAAGAATTATGTAGAATAGTAAGATTTAAAAAAATTTCAGAAATTCTTTCATATTTACAAATTCAATTTGCAAATGAAAAATTAGAAGCTGCTACTGCTATTTATGGTAATAATAAGGAAACTATTTATGAATTAAATACTGAAGATTATGCTCTGATTTCTAGAAAATTTTGCACTGAAGAAACTATATTTATAAAAAGTTCAACCCAAAAAGTTGAAGAACCTATAGATATAGAATCAGAAGTTACAGATGAAGATGAGGAAATTCCTTTAATACCTATAACGAAACTACATTTTCGTTTAATGGATGATTGGTTCAAATATCAGGATGATTATTTGGAAAAATATCGCAGACAACAAGGTCAAGGATTATGATTTTGTTGAAAAAATTAAAACCCGTTACGCTATGCGTCAACGGGTTTTGTATTGTTTAAAAATATTGCAAAATGATATAAATATATTATAGTATATTTACTCAATATTGAGTAGACACCGGAGATATACGATGAGAATTATAGTATGTGCAGCAAATATAGATATAACACTTTTACAGTTGTTTCAATCTAGTCAAAAAGTAGAAGAAAGAGTATTTATTAATAATTTAAGAGTCAGAATTACAAAAATATTTGAGGATTTTGGAGGAGAATTATGTAAAGTTAAAAAAGGTAAGACTTATTACCTTAAAGATAGATTACAAAATTTTATTTTAAACCTAAATATTTTTGTAAATATTCAAAATAGACTTATTAAGTTTATCTCTAAGCTAGGATCTTTTCAAAATAAGAGACGACGTAAAATAAAAAAATCTAAAAAGCTAAAATAAAAAATATATGCTTTTAGTACAAAGGCCTTTAAGGTCAAAAAACGAATCTTTTCAGATTCGTTTTTTAATTCTCTAATTTCAGATTATCAATCAAATCTTTCTTAAATTTTCCGTTTGAAAATTTGAGGATTTCGTATTTTGATTGTGGTGCATAATTTTTGAAAAAATAATCTTTGAGTTCTTGGGGATTTTTGGATTTATTAAGTTTAATTTGTTGAGTTGCTAATATTTTTTCTTTAGATTCTCTAATAAATGAAATATCATTTTTAGTATCTTGTGAATTTAAATAGATTTCGTTTAGTTTAAAAAATTTAGAGTGAGCTCCATAGAAACTTTCCCTACTATTAAAATTAAAATTATCTCAAAAATGGCTTCATTTAATAATAATATTGATACCATCTGATTCAATCCATCAAAAATAAGGGTGAAAAATAGTTTCTCAATTTTTCATTTTATCTATAGGGTTATTATCTCTTTTTATACGTTGATTACAAAAACTGCAAACAGGAATAAGATTATAAAAAGACATTGCAATACTGTTATAATCGGATTTTTCAAAAAAATGATCAAAATCAAAATTCCTTTTCACTTTTGTTTCATTTTTCCGAAATTCAAACCACTTAATTTTAGAACTTCATTCTCAATAAAAAATTAATGGAATTTTTCCACAATAAGGACAGTATTTAATTTCATCAAGTATTATTTGAATAAATTTTATACGAATTTTTTTGTAGAATTGAGTATCTCAAATAAATTGTTCATAATTTTTTAATATTTTACGATTTACAGATTGAATATTCTTAATATTTATTAAGTTATTTTTACTAATTGGTGTTGTTGCTAATTCAATGAAATTATTTAATTCATTAGTATCACCTTTATATAAATCTGATGATAACTTAATTTCTAATTTAATTTTTCAAATAATTTTATCAATATCTATTAATTGCATATTTTTAGTTTAAGTACATTAAATTATCTTGTAGAAATTCATCTCAAATGTTTTCCCTAATTTCTTCTACACCTTGAAATATTTCAATTATTTTACTTTCAAAATCTCAGAAATTAGATATTTCTTCCTCTCAAATTTCTTTTAAAATAAGAGTTAAAGTATCTTTTTTTTCTCAAAAATTATCTTTATCTATTCACAATGTATCAATAAATAATTTTGCTTTCAATTTCTTTGAAGCTTTTTCAATATTGTCTTGCGCAAAACTTCCCATTAACATTTGTTGATTTTCAAAGAAAAATCAATTTTTAATAATATCAACATAATTTGCTCAAAAAGTCTGATGCTTAAATTCTTCAATTTTTTCTCCGTCTTTATTTTTTGTTTTAATTTTTTCACTATATTCTTTCACTTCTACAAATTTTCATTCATGTATATTTTCTTCTGACTTATCTAAAACTACCATACATTCCGTTGGTAAATCCGAAATAATAAACGGGCTGTGAGTTGCAATTACAAAGTGGAGATTTATTTTTGAATCTAAAGTAGAAAAAACATCAATCAATTTTTGGATATATTGTCTTTGCCAATCTAAATGAAGATGTAAATCTGGTTCGTCGATGTGGATAAGGAAGTCAGTTTTTCAGTTTTTTTCTTTTTGTTTTAAAATTTCTTTATAAATATTTGTGAATCTAATGAGCATGGTTTTTTCTCAGGCCGAGAGGTTTTCAAAAGTTTTTTTATCTTCTTCTCAATCTTGGAAAATAAGATCTAAATTAAATATATTTGAGAAAAAATATTTTTTATCTTGATGTTCAGAAAAATTAAAACTTTCTTTTTCATTAATCCAATATTCTTCTAATTCACCGTAAGAGTTTAAGTTAAATAAATTTGATTTAATAGACTGAACTAGACCACTGAGATTATTATTTACTTCTTTTATAACTTCATCTTCTCTTTCTTGACATTTAATTTTATTATCAGACTGATCATAGGTTAGATCATTATCAAAAAGCTCAATCTCAGCTTTATCATTTTTAACTGCATCGTAGTCACCTACTCATTCATGAATTTTTTGGTAAAAATCATCAGAAGTATCTGATAATAAATCAAGATTATAACTAGAAAAATTATCTAGAATATCGTTGATATCCAATTCAGTAATTCATCAAGCCTCTTGGTATGAAAGGTATTCAAAGTAAAATTTATATTGTTCAAAAATTGATTTGATTTCATCATATTCTTCTGATTCATCAATTAATAAGTTTACATATCTTAATATTTTTTCAGAATATTTAGGATTTTGTAATGTATATTCTATAATACCCTTTATATTGTTAATTAAATATAGTAAAAAAGTGTATTGTAATTTTTTATCTGAGTTTTTTATTTCAAAATAAATAAAATCAATTTCCATAATATTAATCTTATTTTCTCATATTCCATTTATCTCAACTTTTGCAATGTATGAATCTGTTATATTTAGAAATTTTCTAAATACTTCTATTAAATAATAATCATTATTTAAAAAATTATATACTTCACAATAAAATTTATTATAATTTTCTTCATTTAATACTTCCTTATTCATAGATAAATCTATATTTCAACTTAACTTAAAAAAATCATCAAGAATTGGAAAAAAAATAAATTTTTGATAATTAGATTCATACGTTGCTCAAAAAACTTCATCATCTTCAATAGCTGGTTCAATCATTAAATTTCCAGATTTTCAATTTGTCATTTTGAACGTAATAACAGATTTTTCATGATTATCAATATCTCTAAAAAATTTCTTTAAATCACTCAATGCATATAATCACCTAAACAACCTACTCTTCCCTCCTCAATTATTCCCCAAAACACAATTAATTTTAAATCTTTTTGCGTTATCGAAAATTTCTTTTTCTGTTTTTTGTTCAGACTTATCTAAGAGATTATTCTGGTTTTTCAAATAAAATTCAATCATATTTTGAACTTCTTTTTCTCATCAAAATTTTATTTCCGTGTTTTCTTTAAACGGTGGAAAGTTACTTTCAAACTTTATACTTTCTAAAAAATTTGGTTCTGGAATATTCATAAATAACAAAAAATTAAATTATATTTTTGTTTATTATACAAATTATTTGATGAAACTAAATATATTTTATAAAAAATAAATTGAATAATAATATTTATTTATATACTATGTGTAATATTTATTTGCATAATAATATAAAGGATGAAATATATGGCTATTTTACTGTTATTCATGGTGAGTTTGTCTCAAGCTTTTGCATGAATGAGTTTGGATTATGACGGATATGGTGGTTATAGATGAGATGATAAAATTGATGTAAATGACCAAAGAGAATATTGGTTTGAAGGTGAAATTTGAGGAAATAAATTCCAGTATCAATATGGTATGGGATGATATTTTGTAAGTGGAAAATCTACAGTTGATTTTAAGTTTTTACAGCCGTTTAGTGGGAAATTAAAAAAAATAGAACAACAACTAGATAGAAATAATTATTCATCAGAAGTGAACTATTGAGTAAAAAATGTAAAAGAATTTAGTTTTGAAAATGCAGAGGAAATTTCTCTTAATATAGGACTGGATTATAATTATCAAAACTATTCTCTTTTTTTAGAAGATGAGAATAAATGAGAAATTATAAAACTCGAACCATTGATAGATATTCATACTGCTGGCTATATTTATAGCGATGCTGAAAAAAATATTCTCTATGATGAATATTTTCTGACAAGAGACTTAGAGCACTTGATTCATTTAACAGGAAATAAAATCATTATTGATAAAGAAGTACCAGAATCAGAATTTACTCAAATTATAGAGCTCATAATTACGAATAATATAATTATTAATGAAGAAAAAAATATAAATTTATTAAAATATTTATATTGAGATAATTATTGAGAATTTAAAACACAAGAAATTGCATATCTTGATATTAATACTATTGATACAAGAGAATTAAAAGTGAGTTCGTTTAAAGATCCCCTTTGAAATAATGAAACTTATGTAGAAATTCCTTATGAATTATATAAATTTTGAAAATTAAAAGTAACGGTTTTAAAGGATGATAGAGATTTTTATATTCGTAAATGAGTAAAACACAGAGAACTGTTTTTGTTTCCAAATGGAAACTATAACAGAGGCATAAACCATGAATATTATAACAATCCATATAATGACGAATTAAACTGGAGAAACACATATGCTACGGATGAAATTAAATCAAAATACATCAATGCATGACCACTCACTATTATTCTGATTATATATCTATGAGGGATTTTAGCATTTTATTTTTTATATCATAAAAGATTAAAAAAGAGAGTAACAATAATTTATTTTTCGCTTATATATGCTCTTATTTTCTTTGTTATTTATTTAATTTGGTTAAAACTTATATTAGGAACAAAAAATATAATTTATAGTACAACAGTAATCCATAATTATAAAAATTTCTCTTTAGAAGAAAGTCATCATTTATATTTTTCAGTAAAAAACCAAGATTTTTCTCATGATATTACAGATACATTTCAAATAAAAAGAGAAACTTCTGATAGAAATCAAAGAAGAAATGATTATAGATATAATAATAGAGGAGAAATTAAAATATTTGAAAAAGATATAAGCTCAGAAAATTTTAAACTTTCACCACTCAGATACCAATATTTATGACATCTTAAAATTATAAATCCTCCATTTATAGACAATATGTTAGATATAAAAAGTACAGATGAATGATTTTTAGAACTCAATAAAAATATTAAACATTTTGTGAAAAAACATGAAACAAATGTTAAATATAAAACTGAAAAAATTGAAACTCAAGAAGAAAAAATAGAAAAATATACTATAACTATTGATTATTAAAATATGATAGAAATAAGAAATCTGACAAAATATTTTTGAAATAATAAAATATTAAATAATTTAAATTTTGATATTCAAGAAGCTAAAATCACTGGTTTTATTGGAGATAATGGAGCTTGAAAATCTACCACAATGAAAATATTAGCAACAAGTTTGACTGATTATGAAGGGACTGTAAGTATTTTTGGGAAAAATTTAAAAGAAAATATCTATGATCTCAGAGAAATGATTTGATTTATGCCTGATCAATATGGTTTATATCAAGATTTGAGTGTATGTGAATATCTTGAATTTTTTCTTCAAGCCTATGAAATTCCAGTGAATCATGATTTCATAGATGAAACATTAGCATTAGTTCATTTATGAGACAAAAAAGATACTCCAATGAAGTGATTATCTAGAGGAATGACACAAAGAGTGTTATTAGCAAAAGCTCTGATTACTCAACCAAAATTTTTAATTTTGGATGAACCAGCTTCTGGTTTAGATCCAAAATTACGTTTGGTTTTAAAAAATATTTTACAAAATCTTAAAGAAAATTGAGTCACTATTTTTGTTTCCAGCCACATATTATCAGAACTAGAAGCTATGGTTGATAATATTATTATTATTGATAATGGAGAAATATTATATAGTGGTTGTATTCAAGAATTTCAAAAATCATGAAATAAACAAGAAATTTTTATTCATTCAAATGATAATAAAAAACTTATTTCTCTCTTCAATTGATACGAGATTATAGAACTCGAAAAATGAGTCCTCATAAAAAATTCTAAAAATTCACAAGAAATATTACAAACTATCTTAAATAATAATATAGAAATATTAGAATTTAAAAATAGTGTTCAAGATATAGAAACCGCATATATTTCTTTAACAAATCAAAAATGAAAAACCCAATAATTTTGAAAGATTTACTTATAGGAGTAAATAATATAATAGGAAAAGTCACAATTATTTCCATTTTATTTTTAGTAGGATTATTTACAATTTTAGCAAATAATTTCTGAATAAACATAGGTGCTAGCTCTTTACCAAATCACTTTTCAAATGATGAGTTTTTAATTATTTGATATATATTAGGATGAGGTTGAATTTTTATTCTCTGAGTCATCAAAGGAATTATTGGGATTTGTTTTGAAAAATCACAAATGACTTATGAGCTTATTAAAATTTCTAAGATTTCTGCAACAAAATATATTTTAGGAAAATTTTTAGCAAATCTGCTATATTTTGCATTAATATTACTTATGTTGCTTCCATTTGCAGCAATGAATTCATTTATAGGAGGGTTTTCTGTTGGAGATATATTATTATTAGGAATTCATATTTTATTTATGTGAGCTCTTGGTGGAGCCTTATGAATTGTAATTTGACTGATTGGTCAAACAATAACTTTGAGTTTTCTTATTTCAGTTGGTTGAGCAATTTTTATATGAATGATGTTAGATTGATCATCTCATCTGTGATTAATAGCAGAATCATTTTTATTTCAAGAAGATAAAAAATGGTTATATTCAATTTTTACAAGTCTTGGAGCAATTGCTTGATTATTAATTTATGCAATACAAAAAGTAAAACAAGATACAGAGAAACATATAAATAGGTATCCAATTATATTAAGTATTATATTATTTGCATTAGCTATCATTCAAGTTATATATATAGAATTTAATGCATATTATTTATTATTACTCGTATGAGTAATTGATTTGATCTTATATTTTTTGAATATTGAAAATCTTAACTCTCAAAATAAAAAGAGATTTATATATCATATATGAGTGAATTTTTTAATCATATTTCTAAGTATTTGGTATTTAGAATTTCTAAGCTGGAAATTATTTGGATATATATTATTAGTAGAAATACTTGTAATATTTTTATCGATTAATATCACTGAATTATATAAAAAAATAAATATTTATTTACAAAAATTTTTATATATCATTATTATATTATTTATACTATTGATTGTTCCTCATTTTGTAACAAATGTGAAATATTATAATCCTCTACAAACTATTAATGTTTATATTCCTCCAGTTGAAATAACTTATAAAAAAATGTTTATAAGTGAAAAAAATAAACATTTATGAATCATAGAACAAGATATAAAAAATATGAATAAAATAGATGAAAATAAAAAATTAAATAGAAATATAAATACATATTATTATTTATATTCTCTGATTTTAATGATGTTATTATTGTACTATTGAATGTATTATTTTAGAAGAAAATAAAAAAACGAATCATATATTATGATTCGTTTTTTTATTTAATTATTTAAATGAAAAGTATGATTAGTGTCCACCGCAACATCCACCATCTTCAGAGTGCTTATGGTCTTGTTCAGCCATTGCTTTTTGTTGTTGTTCTAGGAATACTAAGAAACTTTCAATAAGTTCTTCAATAATTTCACCATTATCAGTTACTAATTTCCCTTCTTCATCTGGAAACATCGCTTTAATCATATCAAGATCATCTTGATATTTAGCATCGATTTCTATCGTTATTTTTTTAGACATAATTTTTATTATTAATATTATTTATATTTTCTTCCTTTTACAAAGGAAGGTGGCTAAAAGCCGGATGGATTAAAACTTAAGTAGACATTATTTATCTAATCCTACGATTTTCATAAGTTCAGTATATTTTTTATCTGCTAGAGCATTTGCTTTTGCATTCCCTTCAGCAATTCTTTGAGAAATAAGTTCAGGGTTTTCCATATATTGAGTAAATTTTATTCTTGCTTCTCAGAAATATTCTAGAAGTATTGCAAGAAGTTCGAGTTTAGCATGGCCGTAACCATAATTCCCTGCCTTATATTTAGCTGCAATTTCATTTTTTTGTTCAACAGAGGCAAAGAATTTAATCAAAGCAAATACATTACATGTTTCAGGATTTTTAACATCTTCTAATGCTTCACTTCCTGTTACAATCGACATAATTTTTTTCTTGAGAATTTTTTCTGAATCAAATATTCCGATAAAATTATCATAACTTTTCGACATTTTTCTTCCATCTGTTCCTGGAATTATCATTAGTTCTTCTGAAATAATAGGTTCTGGAAGTTTGAAAAAATCTGTTTCATAAGTTCTATTAAAATTTCCAGCAATATCACGAGCAAATTCGAGATGTTGTTTTTGATCTTTCCCTACTGGAACCAGATCAGTATCATATGAAATAATATCAGCAGCCATCAATATTGGATAATTGAAAGTAGCCATATTTATATCACTATTTTTATTTTGAGAATCTTTGAAACTATGAGCTCTTAACATAAGAGAATATGGAGTCACACTTGAGAGAATCCAAGAAATATCATTAATTCTTGTTATTTTTGATTGTTCAAATACTACAGCATTTGAGTTTTCCGGTAGAAGTGCAAAGTATTCTGCGAGCAGTCTTTGTTTGTTATTTCTGAGAATTTCTCCATCATGAACTGATGTGAGAGAATGATAATCTGCTATAAAAATATAAGGGTTTTTTCATTCTGCTAAGTTCAAAAATGGTTTAAATGCTCAAAGATAGTTTCCTAAGTGCATACCATTTCCTGTTGGTTTAATTCAAGTTAAAACTTTTTTCATACTTAATTTATTATTTTATTTACTTATTTTTTGATATGTAATTTTTTATGTTTATTATTTTTAGTGAGTTTATTTTTCACTGAATTGAATAATTGTTTTCTATTTTTCATTACTTCTGCTTCATTATCAACTTGTAGTTCTCCTTTTTCAGAAAGAAGAATTGCTATTGAACGAGTAGAAGGAAATTTTGAAAGTATAATATTTATGATAACCATAATTGGAACCGATAATAACATACCAACAACTCACCAAATTGTTCCCCAGAAACCTAATGCGATAATAATTACTAGTGGAGATAAATTTAACTTATTCCCCATAAATCTTGGTTCAATAATATTTCACATAAGTATTTGAATACCAATTAAACCAGATGAGATAAATAAAAATGGATAATAAGATTCAAACTGTATTAATGTGAGTAGCATTGGGAATGATACTGCCATAATAGATCAAACACTTGGGATAAAATTAAGGAAAAATATTAAAAATGCCCAAAATATTGCAAAATCTAATCCAAATACAATCATTACACAAAAACTAAGCACAGCAGTTACAGAACTTACTAATGTTTTAATTACGAAATATGATTTAATATCTTTTTTGATTTTTTCAAATATTCAAACTATTTGAGATCTTTTTCCATCATCAGTAAACATTAAAGGGAGTTTTTCTTTGAAATGCCTTGATTCTAATAATATAAATAAAACATAAAAAAGTATAATACCTGTTTTACTAAAAATAGTAGTAACTCCTCCTACTACTGATGTAAAAATTGCTTGTAAATTTATTTCTGAAATTACTTGATTAATACTCGTAGGTTGAGGAATTTTTAATGTTTCAAATAGATTAGAAACAATAGTTAATACTTTTGTTTGATATTGAGGAAGTAATTCTACTAAATCATTTACGTTTGAACCGATCATTCTTCAAATTAACCAAAAAATGAAAATATATGTTCCAATAGCAAATAGATAAGATATAACGCTACCAACGCGGAATTTTTTATAAAAATTTGATAATCAAATAATCGCAAATGAAAATAAAACTGCGATAATAAATGGTATCAGCAAAGATGCTCATACTACTAATACATAGAAAAATAACATAAGGAGTATAACTACAAATGTTAGTTCAATAATAGAATTTTGTTGTTTTTTAAACATAGAGATTAATTATCCAAGTAAAGCAGCTTTAATAGATTTAGTTAATTCGTTAATTCATAGTTTTTTTGTAGAAGAAACTGGTATGATTTCTTGTCCAAAAAACATTTCTTTTGCATGAGCTAAACTTTTGTTTAATTCATTTTTTCCTATTTTATCTATTTTTGATAAAACGATAGTAACTGGAAGTTCTAATTCTAAGATATATTTATACATATCTAAATCTGTTTGTTGAGCTCCTAGTTTAGAATCAATAAGTATAACTACTTTTTTTAAATGAGTCGTTCTTTCTTCTAAATACCAAGAAATTAAACCATCAAGTTGTTCTTTTAAATTTTTCCCTAATTTAGCAAAACCATAACCAGGTAAATCAGTCATATAATATTTATTAGCAACAGTAAAAATATTTGCTAATTTTGTTTTCCCTGGACGTGAACTTGTTTTAACAAGATCTTTTTTTTCAAATAAAGCATTCATGATACTTGATTTCCCTACATTTGATCTTCATACAAAAACAACTTCGTTTTTTGCATCGAACATTATTTCACTTGTTTCTAGTCCTACGGATTTGTAAAATTTAACATCTGATAATTTCATCAATAATTTGTTTATAAATATAATTTCTGTTATAATACCTAAGAAAAGCAAAATATAAAGTAAAAAATCGAGAAAATGTTAGAAAAAGAACAAAATTCTAAAATAATCTGAAATGCTATTAGTGCATACTTCATGATTTTTGTATCAGGGATGTTTTTATTTAATAAAACAAACCCTTTGTTAAGCAATAATTTTGTAAAAAAACATACAAAATCTGCACTTATGGTTCACTTAGGTTTTTTAGCAACATATATGACATTTATTTCATATGGAATCTGAGCAAGTATTTCAATATGAAGTTTTTCTCTGAATTATATTTTTGCATCTATATTCTGTATAATATTATTAGGAACGTTATTATTCTGAGTATTTAGAGCCAGTAAATGAGAATATTTTGCTATTTGAGAAGTAATTAAAGTTTCAAAAGTCCAAAGAGTCGTAGATGTAAATAGTGAATTTACAGATTTGGAAGAAAGAGATAAATTAGATATTATTTTATCATATATTCCATTTTTTAGTTTTTACATAGCTCCAAAACATAAAAATAATTCTCATATAACTCACGGTTCAAGAGGTTCATTATTTATTACTGTTATTTTAATTTTACTGTATAATTTTTGACATACTGATATAGTTATATTTTTAACTCTTATATACACTATTTATGTTGTATTTGTAAGTATAAATTTATTTGCAACATGAAATATTATTCAAATTCGTTTTTCAAATATTTTTTCTCCAGAATATAAATTTAACTACACTCATGCTCTATGTAGATATTTAAAAAACTACATTAAATGACAAGAATTATTATCAGTAAATAAATATTTATCAGAAATTCAAGAAGAAAACAAAATTATAAATCTCGCAGATAATGATAAAATGTTATCTCTCCCAGATCTAAAATTACCAAAATTTACAATATATATTCCACTTTTAAATTTATTTTATATTTTTGTAAAAGAAAATAAATATTCAACACATATACGTAACTGATTAGTTATTTCAGTATTATTTATACTAGTTATTATTTTATTAAAATATACAATATTAAGTTATGGATTTTTATATATATTTGTAATTATATCAGTTTATTGAATATGAACTATTCATAAACAACCGGTATATAAAATGCCTTACATTTATATGTTTTATACAGTATTTAAGAAAATTACTGGAAAGACCAAAGAAGCAAATGCAAAATATAATGTAGAAAAAAATATTACTTTAAAAGTTGAAGAAAAATAAATAAATTTCAAAAATAAAAACAAAATATAATTAAAATTTTATTATGAATGTAGTTAGAAAAACATCTTTAGATAAATGAAAATCAATTGCAGTTAAAAAACCTGCAACTGTTGTTTGAATGTGAGTAAATCAAGAATTAAAAAAACATCAAAATAAGGTTATAAAAGTTATGGATTATGAGAATCAAGATAATGAAAAAAAATCAGTTGATGAGGCTATTCTTAATTCTCAATATTTTACACTAGTTAGCAATGTATATCGTGATGTTTATAACCATTTAATTGAATATGGTATAGATCCTTCAAAAGAAGAAGCAGAGATATTAGAGAATAATTTGCATAAATATAAATTGATATCTTGATTAGAAACTAACAAAAGATTTACTAAGTTTAGTCAATTTACTCTACAAAAAATTATAATTAAACATATATCGGGAGAGCTACCTTATGTTGATCAAGTAGGATTTAGACAAAAAATTGATAATCCTAACAACACATATAGTGGAATCCTATCAGATTTACAATCAGAAAAAAAGAAAAAATTGGAACTTAAAGAAAGTTTAGAGAGATTCAAAATGAGAAAAGAAGCAGATGTTTTATTTGAAGCATTAAATCCAATAAAAAAAAGATTAGAAAATGTTACGCGCTTTACAGTTTGATTATCTAATGGAGAAGATATAAAGGCCGCAAATAAACAATTGGGTACAGATGAATGTAGAAATATATCTATGAAAAATAAGTTAGAAATAGAATCTATTTTTACTAAATTATTCAAAGATAAAGAAAATCTATCAGAATTAGAAAAAGATAAAGTAATTATTTTAAAATTAGAACAAGAAATAGTAGTTGCTGCAAAAAATTCATTTGAAGCTTTTATAAGACATATATGTACTTTATATAAGGATAAATTTACTCTTGCAGAACATAACAGTTTTAGAAATCTATTAATAGAAAGAGTTAATAATTCAGAAGATTTAGAAAATTTCAGACTGAAGCTATTTAAAAGATTAGTTCAATTACAGATTAGAAAAGTAAAAGAAAAGCAAAAAAATTATTGATTACAAAAAAAGAAAAGATAATTATATCTTTTCTTTTTTATTTAGTTTTGAATTATATAAAACCCTGTCACTATTCAAGTAGTTTCTGTTCTGAGTATTCTATTCCCTAGATGAATTCTAGAAGTATTTTTTTCTAATATTTGGACTTCCCTTTCTGACCAACCTCCTTCAGGTCATACAAATAAATTTATGTTTTCTCAAGCTGTTTTCTCAATACTTTTTAGATCTTTAGAATTATCATTTTGTGTGTGAAAAAAAATATTTTTTCCGTCTGGTAAATTATTTATATCAAAATCATCAGATATATTTATTTTAGGAATTATTACTCTTCCTGATTGTTCTGCAGCTTCTGTGATAATCTTTTCGAGACGAATAAGCTTATTGTCCGAAATAACT
Source organism: Laminaria ephemera (assembly GCA_036873875.1). Taxonomy (NCBI): domain Eukaryota; class Phaeophyceae; order Laminariales; family Laminariaceae; genus Laminaria; species Laminaria ephemera. The sequence continues at coordinate 5,285 of JAYJMJ010026227.1, read as the reverse complement.
AATTTCTGACTTCTATCGGTTCTAAAGAAATTAAACTGCGTAAATCCTATTTCAGTTCCTTTTTGAATGATATATTCTATTTTTTCTAGTTTGTTAGGAAGTGCATTATAAAGAGATAATTCAAAATTTATTTCTGAATTATTTTCATGATCACAAATTCTTTCTAGAGTGATTTCTCTTTTTCATAATTCTATGATTTTAAATGAAATATCAAAATTATTTACTCCATCAAATAAAGAAATTTCCTCTCAAATTCTCACTCTGAGAACCTTTGTAAGTTGATGAACTAAATCTTTATCTTTGAGTCTAATATTTTCTTGTGATAAATCAGTATTTTCTAAGTAAATTCTTTGCATATTTTTTATTAATTTTATATTTTTAGAATTATATTTTAAATAAAAAATTTCACAAATAAAAAAGCCTACATAAGTGTAGGCTTTTGAAAGTTTTTGTTGATCTTATTCAACAATAGTTATAGGTAAATGAATCCCTTCTAAAGGCATATCCGGTGAATATAGAGGAGTATTGCTTACGGAGGGCTCTTTCATATAAATATTTAATACATCATCAGAATATGAAACATTTCCAAATGATACGTTAATTATCGTAGTTCCTTTATTTAAAGGTGTATAGACACCATATGCTCTTACAGTATCATGAACATCATAAACAACAGGGTCAGCCATTGAATCTGAATTAAATGTTACTTGAACATATTGATCTACATCGAATTGTAAGCCTAGGAAGGTTTTATTTTCTGATAAACAAAGCAACACTAATTGTATATCTGAAGTTGAATTAACTTCTAATACAAAATTATCTTGTTTAAAACTCATAAAACATGTATCTACTGGCATAATATCAGATAAAGTGATGTTTTTAGTATCACCATTGACATAATTTAAATCATAATTAGTCATATCATCAACGTCTTGTGTAGTTACAGATTCAGCAGTTAAAGCAAAACCTACACCTGTAGAACCTCCTTGAGTAACACTAGCTTTTCGTGTCGATGAAAAGATTTTGTCTTTACCATTAATATTTGCAACTCCTGATACCTTAATAATGTAATCACCCACATCATAAATGAGTTTTTCTTGACCATCAATTAGGTTCAAGCTTAGAGTACTATGTAAATTTTTACCTTCAACACCAGGTGTATAGCTAAAAATTTCAGATTGCAAATCACGAAGTAAAAATTTACTTACTGATCCTTTTTCAATTTCTTGAGGAGTACTTTGGTCTGTATTTCCCACAAGAATACCAGTTGCTGCAGCTTGAACGGTAAAATTTAATCGTCCAGTTGCAGTAGGTGCAGTAGTGAAAGTAATATCTTGATTATCAGTCAAGTCATAACTTTTACCATTCACAGTAAATCCTGTTACAGCAATGTTATAGGTTCCTGCAGTATTATGGTTTAACATTAATTGAAAATCTTTTGATGCATACGATGATACATCAACAGAATTATTTTCAATTAATACATTTTGACCACTTATTACAACATATCCAGTAATACCATTGAGTTCAAATGTCCATGAATCAATGTTTTCACTACCAGTTAAGTTAGCAAACAGCACATCAGTATTAGCTTCTCCAGAACTTGCAGTAAAACTTACTGTAGCGGTAGGATCTGCTGGTTGTGAGGTTATTGGAGTAGTAGATTTCGGAGGTGTTCCCTCTTTGTCACTACTACCACCACCACAAGCAGCTAGTAATACAACACTAAAAAGTACAATAATTAATTGTCTCATTTTATTCTCCTTGAGGTTTTACGCTCATTTTGTTTTTATATTTGAATAAGTAGGAATACTTATCCGCGTGAGTATACTATAAATTTTTTTAATAACTTGTCAAATAAATAATTTATTGTGATATACAATATTACATATATGTGTATTTTATCATAATTATCAAACAAAAAAAACTTCAAAATTATAGGTAAAATTATAATAATCAATAAATAAAAAAAGTATTTTAATAATTTAAAATACTTTTTTTATTTAGCTCTAGGCATACCATAGAAATCAAATCCTTTTCAATCAACCATTGACTTAGTGATAAAATTTTTCTTTTTTCCTACTTTAAAAAACCCTCTTTCATCAATAATACCTTGTTCCATTAATGATTCTATATTTTTCGTTTTTAATCTTTTTTTAGGAAATTTTTCTTTATTTTGAAGGTAATGAGTTCTTGCTTTATATGATTGATTTTTTCTTGCTTGAGCATTTTCATTACCAATATATACTGAATGATCTCCTTTCTTTTTTCCTTTTGCAAGTTTTCTTGCAGCAGCTTGTTTTTTTACAATATTGGATTTCAGTCCGTGACTATTTGCCATAATTTCTTATTTTAACTATAAAGATATTTTGTGAAAAATTCACTTGAATTGGCTGTATTGTATGAATATTTAATATAAAATCAAGATTTTATCAGATTATTTTTAATATCTTTTACTTTAATGAGTGAAGTCCAATTTTGTTCCCTTCTGAGTCGTGAAAAATAGCAAAGTATCAACTATCGTCAGCATGAAGTGTTTTAGGAATAATAATTTTTCCACCATTTTTTTCTATTCTATCAAGAATAATTTGCAAATTGTTCCCAGCATTCAAATAAATAGTAACTCCTTTTCTTGATGGTTCACAACCTTCATCCTTCATAATAACCCCTGTAACCATTTGGTCTTGATATGGAAATAAACCCATTTGCATATCTGGAAAATCTAGTTTCTCAATCTCTATATCTAAAATATCTTTATAAAAATTAATGGCACGTGAAATATCCATTGCAGGAATTTCAAAAATTGAAATATAATTGTTCATATTTTTTGCTAAGGTAATAAAATTGTATTGTATTTAAAAAAAATGTAAAAAATTGTAAAAATACGACACTAATACTATTTGTAAAAAAGTTTTGAAATATCCATACTTTCATTTCTTAAAAACTCTTTTGGAGTTATTCCTGTAAATTCTTTAAAATCTTTTATGAAATGCGCTTGATCAAAATACTTAGAGCTATAGGCAATATCGACTAATTTTTTTGATTTTTCGTCGAGTAACATTTTTATATTTCCTTGCAATCGAATCATCTTTCCTAGTTGTTTGGGACTAACTCAAATTTGTTTTTTAAACTTTCTTTCAAGCTGTCTTCGTTTTGATATATCACTTTTGAGAATTGAATGTATTGAAGTATGTCCGTTTGTTGATACAAGTACATCAATGGTGTTTTTTATAATCCTATTAATAGTTTGTTCATCATTAAGTCTATCTAAAAGAAATTTCTCGATTATTATTATTCTTTGCTCAGTACTCTGTGCTTTGATTATGTCTTATTCTAAATTATATGCGATTTTTTTTTCAAATAAATGATGTATGGAAGTCTCCTTGTCTGTAAAATAATCAATTGATTCGGAAATAAAATTCACTAAACCATAAGGATAAAATTTGACAGAAAAGGTTTTATTATTTGTCCAAGTATCATTGCACGAGGTTGAAATATAAAATCTGTTTCACAAGTATAGCGTTTTATGTTGTCACCAAGTATAAAGCACATTTCAATACAGCCATCTGGTAGAATTCGTTGTTTTTGAGGCTTATCTTGTTTTATCACTTCTAATGTCCAATAACAACTAACAAATGATTTTAAGTTTATATCTGGTTCATATGTTTGATAATCCATTTTACTACTTGGTAAGTATTAATTTTTTTATTTTATATATAAAGAACTAATATGCAAAATATTAAAGCCTAGAGATGCACATATACTTGAACACGTTGAGGAGCCAACAAAAAAGACAAAGCCTAGAAGCGACTTTGTCTTTTTTGTATTACATATTTTATTTGGAGCGGGGGACGAGGTTTGAACTCGCACACCCGAGGGTTGAAGCCTCAGTACACTCACTCTATTATGTTACCCCCGCATGAATTTATGCATGAGGGAGTATAATATTATCTCTATTAAAGTCAAATAAATTTTTGATTTTTTGAATAAAGTGATACTATTATGATATATATTTTTTTTCTTATTTTAAACATGTTTAATTTTGATTACCAATCATTAATGAATGGTATTTATATATCAATATCAGAGAATGCTGAATTTTATGCTCCTAAAATTTTATGAGCTTTGTTATTATTACTTATCTGAATAGCAATAGCAGTTATATCATATAAATTTGTAGTGTACTCATTTAAAAAATTCAAATTATTAGATTTGATAGATAAGCTGACTATTGATATAGATGATATAGCTCACAAAAATCCTCCAATTAGTAAAAAAGATGAAAATTGAAAAGAAATTCCTAGTATTAAAGTAAAGAAATTTTCTCAGAGAGTTAAAATTGATCACATAGTTGGTAAGGCAATTGGTTATTATATATTTCTTGTATTTTTCCGTTTTTCAATTGTGATAATCTGAATTACAGAAGTAGAAAATTTCTTATGAGAATTATTAAAATATTTACCAAGCCTATTTATAGCAATTATCATTTGATTTTTTGGATTACGTTTTGCTAATTTTATATATGATATCATATTTCAAACACTCAATTTAACGAAACAAAAAACAGCAAAAATCATTGCATCAGGAGCAAAGATCATAGTTTTATTCTTTACGCTTATGGTTGTATTAGATAAAGCATGAATTGCTAGTGATATTATTCAAATTATTTTAACTGGATTTATTGCTATGTTAACAATAGCTTGATGAATTGCATTTGGTCTTGGATGAAAAGATGTTGCACGTGAAATATTAGAAAGTTTTAGAAAATAAAAAAGTAAGCCTGTGGCTTACTTTTTTATTTGATAATAGTTTGCTAAAGGCTTTAATTTTATGGCCGAACAGCTAGCCTGTAACGTTAACGCACAACAGCGTTTACTCGGCGATGTTTCGCATGAGCTTCGCTCGCCATTAACACGGTTGAATATGGCTTTAGCCTTGGTTGGTGAAGGCAACAATGAAGCTGTACGCCAACAATACCTGCAACGTTGCCAACTTGAAGTCTCTCGTTTAGATGAAATGTTAGCTGAAATTTTGGTGCTATCTCGGTTAGAGAATGCAGTGCAACAACTGAATTTGGAACAATTCGATTTCACTTTGTTACTTAAAAATATTATCAAAGATGCGCAATTTATAGCGGATTAAAAAAATATCTCTATTGAACTATCCGAAAACCAAAACATGACAAATACACCAAAAATGGGATCATCGGCATCAAATCCATTAGCTTTTAATGAAATCATTAAAATTGTCACCTTTTCTGAAATATTTTAAATCTATAAAAATTG